>PVKM010002128.1:0-68193 GCA_004027735.1 Carollia perspicillata | reverse complement strand
GTATGGGGTGACGGAGTAAGCCTTTATTACACGCGTGGGCCCAGAGGAGACAGCTTCCAAATTCTGGGCACTGAAGAGGGGTCAGGTGGGTGGTTAAATACCTTCGCAACAAAGTGGGGAGGGGAGAGATCTCGTGATACAGGCAGGAGATACGTAATTGTGAAAGCCAAGTACATAAGAAAGCAAGGGAAATGGTCCCGGACCCAGGACAAAGGCACAGCAGGAGAGCATACAGGGCCCAGGGCAGGGAATCAATTAACTAGCCAACAGGTGATAGTCTGGAGTCAGGAAGCCAGCAGGGAGCCACCGGGGGCTGATGCAGAGTGCCAGCTTCAATCTCCAAGTACATTTTTAAATTTCTACTACAGTGCCACAGTTTGTTCATGCATTCACCTACTGAAAGACATCTTGGTTGCTTCCAGTTTGGGTGATTATGAATAAAGATGTTATAAGCATTCATGTGCACTTTTTTGTGTAACATAAGTATTCAAATTTGTTGGGTAAAATACTTAGTAGTGCAATTACTGATCACATGAGAATTCTAGCTTTAGTTTTGTAAGAAACTGCTAAACTGTCTTCTAACGAGATTATATTGTTTTGTATTTCCCCCAGCAGAGTGAAAGTACCTCTTGTTTTTGCACCTGGCCATCAATTGATATTGTCAGTACCTTGGATTTTAGCTTTTCTAATAGATATGTAATTGTATCCCATTGTTATAATTTGCAATTCCCTAACAGCAAATGAGCATCTTTTCATATGATTATATGCCATCTATATATCCTCTTTGTTTAAAATTTGTTTGTTACCTTTGTTGAGTTTTAAGGGTTTTCATATATTTTGGATATGCATCCTTTTTTGTATATGTGCCTTGCAAATATGTCCCCCAGTCTAAAGCATGTCTTTTTATTCTTTTAACATTGTCATTTGCAGAGCACAAAATTTTAATTAAGTCCAAACATAATTTTTTCTTTATTGTTGTATTTAAAAACTCATCATCAAATCTGAGGTTATAACAAATTTTCTTTTATGCTTTCTTTAAGAAGTTTTATAACTTTGTATATTACATTTAATACACTTTGAGTTATTTTTGTGTAAGTCAATACCTATATTATTTTTTTCTCAAAAGGATGTTTAGTTGTTCCAGATCAACTTGTAAAAAACAACCCTTTCTCTTTTGAATTGTCTTTGTTCCTTTGTCAAAGATGGGATGACTATATTTGTGTGGGTCTATTTTTGGGCTATTTTGTTACATTTACCTGTGCATCTATTCCTTTGCCAATATAATTCTGTCTTGATTGCTGTAGACTTACAGTAAGTCTTATACAAGGTATTATTGAGTCCTCCAAGTTTGTTATTTTCCAATATTGTGTTGGTTATTCTTAGTCCTTTTTGTTTCCATATAAACTTTAAAACAGTTTGCTGATATCTACAAAAAGGCTTGCTAGGATTTTGATTGGGATTGTGTTGAATCTGTAGATCAAGTTGGGAAGAATTCATACATTAATAATTGTCTTCCCAGGTATGAACATGAGCTATTTCTTCATTTATTTAGATCTTCCTTGATTTTTTAATTAGCGTTTTGCAGTTATCTGCATGTAAGTTCTGTGCATATTTTATTATATTTATCCCTAAGTGTTTAATTTTTAAATGCTATTATGCATGGCATTTCTTTTTACATTTCAAATTCTACTTGTTCATTACTGCTATACAGGAAAGCAATTGACTTGTAAATTGCAACTTCGTTAACCCACTCATTAGTTCCAGGAGTTGTTTTTTTTTTTTTAATTGATTCTCTTGGTTTTTCTTCACAATTATGTTGCCTGTGAGTGGGGAGATTTTTGTATTCCTTTCCAGTTTGTATATATTTTATTTAATTTTCTCAGCTTATTACATTCATTACAATGATATTAAATAGAGGAGGTGAGAGAGAGCACCTTTGCCTCATTACCAATCTTGGGGGAAGGTGCCCAGTTTCTTACCATTGAGTATGATTATACCTGTAGGCTTTCGTAGATATTCTTTACCTAATTGAGGAAGTTCCCTTCTATTCCTAGTTTGCTGAGAGTTTTTACCATGAATAGGTATCACATTCCATCAACTCTTTTTTCTGCATCAATTAATATAATCATATGATTTTTCTTCTTTAGACTAGTGTTATGGATTACACTGATTATGCTTTGAATATTGAACCAGTGTTGCATAACTCTTACAAATCTCACTTGATTGTGGTATGTAATTCCTTACAGGGGTAGGCAAAAGTAGACTTACAGTTGTGAGTATATGAAACATAGAGTTTCTTCTTGCATTATTTATTTGTATTATTTATTATTTTTCCATACAAACAACTATGAACCTCCTTATGCCCACCCTTGTATATACACTGTTGGATTTCATTTATTAATATTTTGTTGAAGATATTTATTTCTATGTTTATGAGGAATATCTATCTATAATTTTCCTTTTCTGTAATGTGTTTATATGGTTTCAGTATTAAGGTAATGCTTATTTTACAGAATAAGTTAGGAAGTGTTTCCTCTTCTATTTTTTGAAAGAGATTATGGAGAACCAGTTTCATTTCTTCCTCAAATGCATGGCAAAATTTACTGGTAAACTATCTGAACCCAAAGATTTCTTGTTTTGGAAGGTTATTTAATTAAAATGTTCTTATAGTTACATTTAAAAGAATAACAAAACAAATGAATTTACCTTGAATAGTATACTTATTTGACTTGATATATCCCAATTATTGTCATCTTAACATGCAGTTAATATAATAATATTAGTGAAATATTTCATATTCTTTTTCTTGCACTAAGTCTTTGAAATTATGTTGGGGGTATTTTATACTTACCGCACATCTCCTCTTTAACTAGTCATATATCAAGTGCTCAATAGCCACATGTGGTTACCATATTGGACAACATACATCTAAGATCCAAACCAAACCTGTGGTTACTGTTGAGTTTTAATAATTTACATGTTATCCTTTCTTAGGACATTAATTTTGGAATATGTGTTTATTACTTTTAAAAGGAATTATTCTAGTACTCTCTCTTAAGAAACAATTACATTACCCACTATCAGAAAATAAGGTTTGGTAGATGAAAGACGATATGTAGGATATTATGTCTCATATAGTAAATGCAAAATAATTTTAGGAAATGTCACAAAATTTTCAAGAGGCCATAAACCAAACTGGAAAGTGATAACTGGAAAATTACCTTTTCTCTGATAAAGTGCTCTAACAGCTTTAAATTGAGTTAGTATGCTCAGAGAACTGTAAAACCAAAGCCATCCACTAGCAAAGTAGATAAGTGAGAGTTGAATGGATACATACGTCAATGAACAAATGCATGCATGAATGAGTAAAAATAAACTTCTTCCTCCTCAGGACTCTGCAATCCTCCTACCTGCCTGAAGGGCAAGCTTTAGACTAGAAAACTTTGTCTTTGATTTCCTCTCATCTCTTTTTCTTGGTGCCAACAAACCTCATAAATTCTAGCCTGAATCCCATTCTCACATCATGTCCTAGTCCTTTGTGATAGGATTATTATCCTCATTAGGCAAAATGAAAAACAGGCTCTGTGAGAAAAAGGTAGAAGTTCTGAATGCTAATCTTGGCTCTGACTTTTTACAACAAGATGATAGTGAACATTTCTCTTCAGTCTTGGGACTAAGGTTAATGCCTTCTATTTCTACACTGCTTGATTAATGGGCACTCATCAACTGTGTGAATTTGGGCAAATTATTTACCTTCTATTAGCCTTCATTGCCTTCTCTGTACAGTCCAAGTAAATACCTGATGGGTTGATTGGCATAATGGTCTATTATTTTTAAAAAAATAAATAGAAGAAATAAGTCTCATAAACTACTTAGCACAATACTTATCATATAATGACTGTTCAATAAACATTAACTGCTATCATTTTTAATCTCCCATCTGTCAAATGATTGTCCTACCTACAATTAAAAACAATAATACAGAAAAAATAACTAACATTTATTGAGCCAGGAAATGTGCAAAACTATTTCCATATGTTATCTCAATTAATTCTCACATAATAACATTCTTATTTTGCAGGTAGAGAGACTAAAGCTCAAAATGTGTAAGTAACTTACCTAAGATCACAATTGCTAAGTGGTAGAGTTGGGATTTGAAAGTGTATCTAATTTCAAATATTACCTTTCTACCATATTACAAGAACTCTTCTAAGCTCCAAAGGTCTACTTCCAATTATTGCTTGGCTTATAAAAATTTAGTGATTAAAAAAATCCATCAGCACTGGCTGGTGTGGCTCAGTGGATTGAGTGCTGGCCTGTGAACGAAAGGGTCACTGGTTTGATTCTCAGTCAGGACACGTGCCTGGGTTGCAGGCCAGGTCCCCAGTAGCGGGCACATGAATGGCAACCACACATTGATGTTACTCTCCCTCTCTTTCTCCCTCCCTTCCCCTTTCTCTAATAAATAAATACAATCTAAAAAAGTTTTTAAAAATCCATCAAAAGTCAATTTGTGTATGACTGTGTGCTAGGTACTATGAGGGATGCAAGATGAACAGGACATTGTCCTTAGCCTCCAATAAGCTGGCAGCATAAAGTGATCATTTCATTTGGACATCTCTTCCTTGGACATCTTTTCTGATATGATTCTAGAATTGAGTAGTCATTTCATGACTTTCTCATCTTTATAAACTGTTCATTTATAAACTGTTTCTAAAAAACATGTTTGCTAAATTAATAGTGCTAAGGAAAGCTGATTATCTCATCATAGTAAATTGTCAGCATCCATGCTTAACTTTTTTAATTAGCTTGAAATTATTATTACTAAGAAACACTTTGTGTAACACAATAAAAAAGCTTTTAAAAACATTTGCTGACAACCTACAAAGCACTCTCAAAAGCCCACCTATGTTTAAAGATTTGTTTTAGAGAAAGGTTATAATGTACAGGTATTTATCCCATTCTACCATCTGTAAAAAAAGGTCTGTTATATGGAATGCCTGCTGTGATATATGGTGCTTGATATATAAGCTAATATAAAGTATAGAGTGAGAGGTGTGAGGCTTTTTAAAATTCTAAATTACTTGAAAGATCACCATAATTGGCTTTTGGATTGAAAAAAGAAACAGTATGAGAAACTAAGGTAACTAATCAATACAAATCCAGTACTTTCTGTTTACACAGAACAAAAAAGTTTTAATTACTTTTTTAAAAAATTATTTTATTGTTGTTCAAGTACAGTTGTCCGCATTTACCCCCACGCCCCCCACCCCAGCCACCTCCACCTCCCTCCCCTGTTTCCACCCACTCCTTGGTTTTGTCCATGTGTCCTTTATAGTTGTTCCTGAAAGCCCTTCCCTCATTAACACTAACAAAAATGTATAGTAGTGCTTTCTCCATACCCTTAAAATGAAGGGATATTAGCATATTAAAATAACTACCAAATTTCTATCGAGTGTGTTCTTATTTCTTATGTTCTTGGTTCTTGTGGTTTTAGAAATCAGAAAATGAAAGGTTTAATCACATTGTTTGCCAAAATTTATATTTGAGGCCAGGAGAGAAGTTTTAGGAACAAACAAGTGTTGTTGTTTTTTTTTTTAATCTCAGAATCATTAAAAAATCAGGTTTTTCTACTTTACCAAGACCTCTTCTTTTCATCTAATTTCTCCATTGTTACTTAACAGTTTCTCTCTCTACCAGGCAACCAAGTATTTTATCTGTTGCTTAGGTTACTTGGAGCCAGACATTTTCCTTAACAGAAGAGCACTAAATTGTTCAGAGATCAGTTAGGATATGGATGACTGAAAGTCTGGGCCATGGATAAAATTCTGCTTAAAGCATGTGTAGATATAAAAATAAACTACCTTCATTAATAGATAAGGACTCATGAACACTAATGAATGGGGGTTCTTGGTCATCACCTCAACTTTCGTCATTTCCACATCCAGTTATTCTGAGATTACAAAGTAACTGCAAAGTTGTGGTAGTTCGGGGTAGGGAGAGGAATCCCACTCACCTAATCCTGTGGACTCTTCTCTGTGGAAAATTATGATTCTCCACATCTTCTTTGCCCTTGTACTAATATCTTTGGAATACAGTGATTCACAATTTATAGTCTAGACCACCCCATAGACTACCCTAACCCACTTCCCCACCCAAACTCAGCCCTTTTCCTGCCTTATCTAATATTTTTGTCCATACCAGATTTCTGGGTGGCCAACTGGGCAAGTAATATTTTGTGTCACAGAAAAAGAATTGCAAAGTATCTTGAAACATTGGGATGATTGAGCTGAGTTACAGTGGATGAAATGCAACAAGAATATATGTAAAGTTCTTGACTCTAGCCTGACTAACTCAATTGGGTGGGCTTGGTGTGGAGGAGTCATGGATATGTAGGAATCTGTGTAGCTAAAGATGTCAAAGTTAACAGAAGGAGGTCTAGTATCTTTTCTTTTTTGCCTCTGACTGCTATACTGCATAGATTTTTGATGAAAAAGAAAGAAATGTATTCAGAGGTAGATTAAGAAGAGGCAAGGGAAAATAAAAGGAAAGAAAAAAAGAAATGGGCAAAGGGGAGAACTGGGGAAAAAGAGGTAGATTAAGAAGAGGCAAGGGAAAATAAAAGGAAAGGAAAAAAGAAATGGGCAAAGGGGAGAACTGCAGAGGATCTATCAGCTGAAATGGAGGATTAGAATTACAGTCTCAGAGACCACACAAAATTTCGGGCCTCTCATCCTTCTATTCTATCCCTTCCCTGTATGGCCCCCTCCCATGTCAAGACCTGAAACAGTGTTCAGTTCAGGCAGTTTAGGTAGCTAAAATTAAAAGTGAGTAAAGGATACATATCTTTGGTTGAGGAGAATGGTTTATAGTAACACATGAACTCTGGCTTGTAGTGTTTTTTTTTTTAATTTTTACTGAATATATTGGGGTGACATTGGTTAATAAAATTATATAGGTTTCAAGTGTACAATTCTATAATACATCATCTGTATATTGTATTGTGTGTTCACCACTCAAAGTCAAGTCTCCTTCCATCACCATTTATCATGCCTTTACCCTGTTACCCCTACTACCCCCTTTCCCACTAGTAATCACTATGCTGTTGTTTGCATCTGAGTTTTTTTCTTACAAAATCATAAACTATTAATTTTCTTATTGAGTGAGCAAGTATAATCACTATATTGACACAGTAGATATTAATGGACCTGACTTTTTGTTTAAGAGAACTTGAAACAAAATAGTTCTACCAATAGGCAAAAAGATCTCAGTCTAGGCCATAATGTTTGTCTCAATAGCTCCTAGACATGTATTTACCTAATGTGTCAATAAAAGTAATGTCAAAATACAAGTGTTTACATAGTGAACCAAAAGATGAACTTCAGTATCTCTGGACTTTCTTTATAAATGGTAATGTTTAATGTTACAAACACACTTAACTGGTATTTAAATCATACTGGGATTTGAACTTATTGCATTACTTTATCTAGTTTTGAATTCTTAAAACTTTTAAGGAATAATGAAGACAGGTGTTAGCAGTATGGGGTAACAGATACAGAAATAATACCTCACATTTAGATTGTAATTTAACTTTCCAAAACATGTTTATATCTGTGCCACTTAATTATTTTAAAATCCCTGAAGTCCATAGGAAGAAGTCCAAACTTTGAAAAGGATGAAATAGGAGCATTGAAAGAGTCAAGCAGCTTATCTTTGCAATCTCAGATGGCTATTGGTAGACATGTAGCCCAAGTCCCTTGTGATCATTTAACTTTCTTAAACTACACTCCTCAGCATGCTCTTGTGTAAGATTTTCTGTAGGAAAGGGGACCATTGTTGAAGAAATTTAGGATATGGTGCATTATATAATTGCATTACAGATTCATAATAAACATAATCATATTAAAGGTTCTAATGAAATCCTGTATTAAGGAAACATGTTAAACTTTTTTCCTGTGAAACACACCAGAAAAAAATTATTTAGGGTTTATGCTGCTTCTGTAGTGGGCTAGTTCTGAATTTTGTGTCTTCTATCTAAATTGGTGTCAAAATAGGGCAAAACAACTTGAAAACCACAGAGTTTATTCTAATCTGGACATCAGGGAACATAAATATTTCATTTCTTATGCCTGAAGTAAGATTTTGTTTTGTGGATCTCATTAAATTGTGTGGTTCATATCACTCAGGGAAAATGGTAAGACATTATTTAGCACATTATAATATGTCAAATTGTATTCAGTATTAGGCCAAGGTCAGGAAAACTTTTCTATGTTTTCAGACAGCTTGGTTGGTTCTAGAGATCTGAGGTTCATTGCTTTCATGTAATGTTAGATTGGAGTGCAGCTATTGGAATGTTTCCTGGAAAACACTTGCTATCCCATAAGGCAAGTTTGATGTTTTCTGAAGGACAGCCATGGCTTGTTAGTTTTGTTTTGTTTTAGATTTCACTTTTTCTACAAATATTGTTGGATATAAGAAAGAGAATTTCTGTTTTTCTTAGGCATGTGATACACTTATGTATTCAGAGTATCTAAAAATAGCAAAATTACTATCCATTAGTTTTTGGATGGGATCGGTGCTCTCAGAAAGTTACCTTTAGTTAATATCACCAGAAGTTTTTCATTTCAAATCATTCTTCCATAGAAGTGGAAGACTCTTCTACTTAGTGAAAGGCATTGAGGCATTTCAAAATCATTCTGTTGTTGAATCAGTGTTTTTGTCTCTTAAGAGTAATTGATTGTTTCTTGGGGCCCTCCTTGAGTACCACAGGGATAGATATCCAGGGCAAACTAAGGTTGTAGGGTTTAGTACCCTATGGTCTCCATTTAGAATGCAAATTTCTTGCCAAAAATTCCAGAGCGTGTTAGCTACCTTCCCAGATAAGAGCAGTTTATCATCCCATACCCTACCACCTGGGGAGCTCAGAATTTGGGAGGAGCAATGTGCATTTTCAGAGAAGTAAACACGTTATCAGCTAAGCTGTGCTTCTATTATATGTAGAAATCTTGGATGTCTGATTCCCCAAGGAATCAGTAAAACTTTTTCTTACCCATGCTAAATAAACAACCTGCTGAATGTGGGAAAGTTACTTCTATTAGAAAACCTCAGCTCTTAATTTGCCTCTTCTATTTTCCTTCCACAGTACAGAAATAGTTCCAAAACCTAAAGTGGTTCTGATTAGTGGTGAAGTCTAAACACCTTCAACTCCAATTAAAATGTGCTTTTAGTCATTTTGTGTGGTATTGGCTGCAGTATAAAAATAGGTTAAATTTCTTTTTATTTTGATCATCGGTTTGGCTCTTGAATTATTCTATTCACTAGCAAGTCCTGGCACAGCTTTCTGGGCTGCCTGTGGAGGAGGTGTTTACCAGATTCCTAATTAACACACTGTTAAAAGCTGCACATCTGTGGTGGAATTGCCCTCAAATCACCATATTGAAGCTTTGAACCCCATGAAACCTATATTATTGTCTTGAAAGTCAAACTTGAAAATGATATAAAATGATTACAGTTGTCTTTGTGAAGGCAATTTGTTTCTTTGCTATTCTTTTGAAGCAGTCAATGATAGAGCTGTATGTGGGGGAGTCATTGTGGATCACTTTATTTGTTAACAGCTGAGGTATACTATACATACAATAAAATCCACCCATTTTAAATGTACAGTTTGATGATTGTTGGTATAGAGTTGCATAACCATCACCACAATCCAATTTTGGAACATTTCCATAACCCTAAAAGAAAAAGAAAAACAGGACCCGTTAGCCATCACCCCCCATTCCCACACCCAGCCCTGGGCAACCACCAATATACTTTCTGTTCCTATAGATTTGCCTTTTCTAGACATTTCATATACATGGAATTTTCACCATGTAACACTTTGTGTCTAACTTCTTTCACTTAGCTTGTTTTTCGGGTTCATCCAAGTTGTAACATGCATCAGTACTTTACTCCTTTTTATTGACAAATAGTATAATATATTATATGGGTATACCACAGTTTTGTGTAGCCATTCATCACTTTATAGATATTTGGGTTGTTCCACATTTTGGCTATTATGACTAATCACGATATAAACATTAACCACAAGACTTTGTGTAAACATAAATAATTTATGTTAAATTTAGTGAAAGCAGATTAAAACTCAGTTTAGACCCTCACCTTAAGCCAGGATACTGTTATTAGTGGAGCTTGTGATATTTGCAGATTAAATGGCGGTTACACAAAAGTGCTGATAATTACAATGCTAGCTAATATAAAAATTTGTATAAATTCCCAAGGATTTCATAGAAATTTGGAGATTTATGAGAATTTTTAGGTTGTGACATTTCCATATCCATTGGCAGCAAATTTAGCATTTTCCAATGGGTACAAAGAATGTCAAGGGGTAGAGTGAATGCTTGATGGCTTGAGATTAGAGGACTGGTCTGGAGATTAAGAATTCTGCCTTCCTTTTCTATAACCCTCTTTGGTGCACTGGGAAAATCTTGGCATCACACTCCTTAGTTTTCTTGTCTTCAAAATTGGAATAAATGATTCTCATACAAATCCCAAGATGGTTATGAGGTTAAATAGTTTCCAGCCATTTAAAACACCTCAAGTGAAAGGTAATACACAATACAAGCATAAAGAATTTTTGTTGGCAAAAATGAAAGGAAGGTTTCGTCAGCCTTTTGTTATTTCTGGAAAATCTAAAAAATCACAAAGTTTAATTTTGTAAGTTTGAGTGGGCAAAAATGTGATATTCATTTCTGCCAAGGCCAAAAATGTTCATTATTCCAGCAATGTTAAGCCCTTGATTGGAGGAAGTTTTTTTTTGAGTACCCAAAAGCTTTCCTAACTATATTCTAAAATGAAATGTTTTCATCTTCCCATCAAACCACAGCAACTTTTGGTTTTAGAGCAGAGAGAGAAAAAGTTCTATAGAAGAAAATTAATCCAGTAAGTAATTAACCAGCAACTCCTCATTGAATGAGACACAAGGTATTTCTGGCTTTAAGGAATTTACTCTTCTGAGGGATTTCAAAGTAAATTAAAAATGCAGAAACTATGTCTTATTTAATTTTAGTACCCTATGTCTATTTCAATTCCAGAATGGTATCTGGCCTGTTGAAGATAATTTTTTAAATTGTATAAAGTTTTTACTCTTATAGAAATATAAAAATAAACATAGGTTAAAGATTTTATTTAACTCATAATGAAAAAAACCAGACAGATGTTATAACCAATTCAAAGAGAATAACAATAACAGACACATACATGGATCTGGAATGTTCAAATGAATGTGCAAATGGAAGCTAAATGTGGCTTCTACAGTGCTAAAGTGAAGTCAATTAAACCTCTACCAGGAAGGCCTCTGGAGTGCTCAGAAAATATTTTTAAAGTTAATGGACAAAAATAACTAATCAGACAATAAAAGCTATGGAAATTATAGAAGGAAATTGATAAATATGTGTCAGGTTTTATTTTTTAATCCTCCCCTGAGGACATGATTATTGATTTTTTATAAAGAAGCAGGGAGAAATATTGATGTGACAGAGAAACATAGATCAGTTGCCTCCTATATGTATCTTGACCAGGGATAGAACCTGCATCCTAGGTATGTGCCCTGACCAGGAATAAAATTTGCAACGTTCTTGATGTATGGGACGATGCTCCAACAAACTGAGCAACCTGGCTAGAGAGATCTGTAAGATTTTATAAAAGAGGAGGGCAGGAATTAGACATTGAAAAGTATCTGGATAAGGTCAGGATACAGGGGAAGACAGGAATGGGCAGTTCTAGGCAGGGCAGAAATGGGATGACAGCCTGTTGAAAGTCTAGGACAGTTGGAAGTAAAGACTTGGATTGACTCCACAGTATAGATTAAGAGGTAGGTCACTTATCCATATGTTCCCAAAGAAAGACCTGGTTGTGTCCCCAGTTGCTTTGTAAATGGAATTAGCCCCTGGGATCCAAGAGTTACATAGGTTTGAGGGGTCCCAACTGTTTCTCACAAAATATTTCATGGATTTACCAGACTGCCCCTGTGCCTCAATTTCCCAACTTTGGTCACTCCTTCGGCTATACAGTATTAACCATAACTGTTTAAACAAAAATGACATCTGTCTTGGAACAAGAGTAAGTTAGATAGCCTTATGTTGGACATTAACACCTCAGTTCCTATTAGCTGATCAGTTATAGGAAGTACTCAGGAGCCCACAGTCAAGATGCCACTTCAGCTTTTGGTTAGTTTTGTTTTGGCCAAAACTGTTCTGGCCATCTGTGTCTGTTCCACAGATGCTTTGGTATAAGAGGAAGAAGTTTCTTCAAAGCATTCCACATACAAAGACCTATAGATGGTGGTCAGCTTTGCTCCTACTAGTTCTAATGTTGAACATTTGGATAGGGTTCTATCTGACCTGGTTAGAAGCTTAAGGCCCTTCTCTTTAAATCATACCTCTAAGAGTCCCTTTGAGTTTCATTTAAAAAAAAAACTTTTTATTATTGTTATTCAATTACAATTGCCCCCACTTCCCCCCATTACTCTCTCCTGCCCTACCCACAGCCTCCATCTTCCACATTTCAATCCTCCCCTCCTCCCATTGTTTTGTCCATGGGTCCTTTATACAAGCCTTGAAAAAAAGCCTTCCCCTTCTTTACACCATTATCCCCCTCTTCCCTCCTCTCTGGTTACTGTCAGTTTGTTCTTTATTTCAATGTCTCTGGTTACATGTTGCTTGCTTATTTGTTTTGTTGATGAGGTTCCACTTATAGATAAGATCATATAGTATTTGTCTTTTATTGCCTGGCTTATTTCACTCAGCATAATGATCTCCAGCTCCATCCATGCTGTCATGAAGGGTAAGAGATCCATCTTCTTTCTACTGTATAGTATTCCATTGTATAAATGTACCACAGTTTTTTGATCCACTCATTTACTGATGGGCACTTAGGCTGCTTTCAGCAATTGGATATTGTAAATTGTGCTGCTATGAACATTGGGGTGCATAGGTTCTTTTGGATTGCTGTTTCAGGGCTCTTAGGGTATAATCCCAGCAGTGGAATCACTGGGTCAAAAGACAGTTGCATTTTTAGTTTTTTAGGAAATTCCATACTGTTTTCCACAGTGGCTGCACCATTCTGAATTCCCACCAACAGTGCACTAGGGTTCTCTTTTCTCCACAACCTTACCAGCACTTATTGTTTATTGATTTTTTTATAATGGCCATTCTCAACGGTGTGAAGTGGCATTTCATTGTGGTTTTAATTTACATCTCTCTGATGGCTAGCGATATTGAGCATCTTTTCATGTGTTTCTTGATCCTCTGTATGTTCTCCTTGGAGAAATGTCTGTTCAAGTACTTTGGCCTTTTATAAATTGGGTTGTTTGCCTTCCTGGAGTGGAGTCATTTGAGTTCATTATATATTTTGGAGATCAAACCCTTGTCCAAGGTATCATTTGAAAATATATTTCCCCATATGGTTCATTCCATTTTCATTTTGCTGATATTTTACCTATGCAGAAGCTTTTTATTTTGATGTAGTCCCATTTATTTATTATTTTCTTTATATCCTTTGCTCTAGGGGACACATCGATGAAAATATTATTATGCAGAATATATGAGATTTCCATGCCTCTGTTCTTCACTGGGATTTTTATGGTGCCATGACTTATATTTAAGTCTTTTATCCACCTTCAGTTTATTTCTGTGTATGGTGTAAGTTGGTGGTTGAGTTTCATTTTTTTTTCTGCATGTAGCTGTCCAGATCTCCCAATACCATTTGTTGAAGATGCTGTTTTTACTCCATTTTATGTTTCTTCCCCCTTTGTCAAATATTAATTGACCATGGAGACTTGGGCTTATTTCTGTGATCTCTATTCTCGTCCATTGATCCATGTGCCTGTTCTTATGCCAGTACCAGGCTGTTTTGATAACAAGTATGGTGCTCCTACTTTGTTCTTCTTTCTCAAGATTGCTGAGGCTATTTGGGGTCATTCATGATTCCCTGTAAATTTTTGAAATGATTGATCGATATCTGTAAAATATATGATTGGTATTTTAATAGGGATTGCATTGAATCTATAAATTGCTTTTGATAGTATGGATATTTTGATGATGTTAATTATTCCAATCCATGAATACGGTATGTGCTTCCATTTGTTTGTGTCTTCTTTATTTCTTTCTTCAGTGTTGTATAGTTTTCTATACAACACTGCTCTTTTACCTCCTTGGTTAGGTACATTCCTATGCACTTTATTTTTCTAGTTGCTACAGCAACTGGGATTTTTTTCCTGATTTCTGTTTCTGATATTTCATTGTTGGTATATAAAATGCCTTTGATTTCTGAATATCGGCTTTATATCATGCTGTTTTGCCAAATTCACTTATTAGGTCAAGTAATTTTTTGGTGGAGTCTATGAGGTTTTCTATGTACATTATCATGTCATCTGCAAACAATGACAGTTTTACTTCTTCCTTTCCAATTTGGATGCCTTTTATTTTTTTTCTTGTTTGATTGTTGTGGCTAGAACTTCCAATACTATGTTGAGTAGAAGAGGTGAAAGCAGACATCCTTGTCTTATTTCTGATCTTAGTCAAAAGCATTTAGTTTTTGCCCACTGAATGTGGTGTTGGCTGTAGGTTTCTTGTATGTGGCCTTGATTATGTTGAGTATGTTCCATCTGCTTCCACTTTGTTGAGTGTTTTTATCATAAATGTGTGCTGTACCTTATCAAATGCTTTTTCTTCATCTACTGATATGATCATCTGAGTTTTGTCTTTCCATGAATATGAGTGAATGTTTTTGAGTTTTTTCCTTGAGGTTGGGTTCTAGTTTCAATTCTTTGTGGTCTTAGAAAATTCTTGATATAATTTTAGTTTTTTTGAATTTGTTGAGGCTTGTTTTGTGTCCTCTCACATGGTCTATCTTTGAAAATATTCCTTGTGAATTTGAAAAGAAAGTGTATTTTACAGGAACAAGTATAAAGTACACATGGACAAAACTAAAGGGGTGGAAATGGGAGGGAGGTGGGGAGTACTGCAGGGGTGGGCTGGGATGGAGTAAAAGACAGAAAACTGTACTTGAACTACAATTATTTTTTTTTAAAAAGAAAGTGTATTTTTCTTCTTTGGGATGAAGAGTTCTACATATATTAGTTAAGTCATTTGACCTAGTGCATTGTTCAGTGCCACAAAATCCTTGATGATATTTTGTGTGGAAGATTTCTCCATTGTTGACAGTGGGGCATTAAAATTTCATTCTATGAATGTGTTACTGTATTTCTCTTTCTTTAAGTCCTCCAAGATTTTCCTTATATATTTGGGTGCTCCTATGTTGGGTGTATATATGCTTACAATGTTTATGCCTTCTTGATTGATTATTCCCTTGAGTAGTATGAGGTGTACTCCTGTGTCTCTTTTTATGGTTGTTTCCAAGTCTATTTTGTCTGATATAAGTATTGCTACACTGCCTTTTTTTTCCTGTCCATTTGCTTGGAATATTTTTCCAACCCTTCAATATGAGTTTCTATAGGTCTTTTTTTCTGAGGTGGGTCTCTTGTAGGCAGCATATGTGCAGGTCATGTTTTCTTGTTCATTCAGCTACTCTATGTCTTTTTATTAGAACATTTAATCCATTTACATTTAAGGTTATTCTTGGTAGGTAGTTATTCATTGCCATTTTTTCATACCTGTGTTCCTCTCTCTCACTCATGTTTTCCTTTTCTTAAAGCAGACCCTTTAGCATTTCTTGCAGAGCTGGTTTGGAGGAATTGTATTCCTTGAAGCTTCTTTTTTTAAAAAAAATAAATATTTTATTTATTTATTTATTGACAGAGGAGAAAGGAGGGGGAGAGAGAAAGGGAGAAAAACATCAATGTG
This sequence comes from Carollia perspicillata, assembly GCA_004027735.1. Lineage (NCBI taxonomy): Eukaryota > Metazoa > Chordata > Mammalia > Chiroptera > Phyllostomidae > Carollia > Carollia perspicillata. The sequence goes on along the minus strand of PVKM010002128.1, from coordinate 52,333 downwards.
TAGTTGCCTGTCATGTGGCCACCACTGGGGACCTGGCCCACAACCCAGGCATGTTCCCTGACTGGTTATTGAACCAGCAACTCCCTGGTTCACAGCCCATGCTCAATCCACTGAGCCACACTAGCCAGGGCTTGAGGCTTCTTTTCTCTGGGAAACTCCTTATTTGGCCTTCCATTTTAATCAAGAGCCTTGCTGGGTAGAGTAGTTTTGGTTTCAGGTCTTTGCTTTTCATTACTTGGAATATTCCTTGCCATTCCCTTATGGCTTATAGTGTTTCTGTGGAGAATTGAGCTTATATCCTTATTGGAGCTCCCTTGTATGTTACTTCCTGTTTCTCCCTTGCTGCCTTTAAGATTTTCTCTTTATCTTTAAAATTTGGCCTTTTAATTATGATGTGACTTCGATTAGGCCTCTTTGCGTTCATCTTGGTTGGGACCCTCCATGTTTCCTGAGTTTGCAAGGCTTTTCCCCTCTCCAGGTTAGAGATGTTTTTTCTCATTATTTGTTCAAACAGGTTTTCTATCCTTTGCTCCTTTTCTTCACCTTCTGGTAATCCTACAATTTGAATGTTGTTACATTTCATGTTGTCCTTCAGTTCCCTTAAGCTATCTTTATATTTTTTTAGTGTTTTTCATGCTGCTCCTTGACCTGGGTATTTCTTTCTAACTTGTTCTTAAATTCACTAATTTGGTCCTCTGCTTCACCTAGCCTGCTTGTAAATCCTTCTAGTGTATTTTTTATTTCAGATATTGTATTCTTCATTTCTTCCTGGTTCTTTTTTATAGTTTCTATTTCCTTTCTCATACTCTTGTAGCGCTCACTCAGTTCCTTGTAGTTGTCTGTGAGTTCCTTGTGCATCCTTATAACCATTCTTTTGAATTCTATATCTGATAGTTTGCTTGCCTTCATTTCATTTAGCTCTTTTAGTGGGGAGTCTTCCATTCCTTTCCATTGCCAGTTATTTCTTAGTCCCCTGCTTTTAGGTGACTCTTTTCATTTGTTTCTGTTCTTCCAGATGTTCTGCTTTGCCAGCTGTCTTCATGGGACAAACCTCTGTGGTAAGAGTTCTGTGGGACTCAGTAGTGTGGTCTCTTTGATCACCTTGTCTGGGGGCTCTTGAATTGCCCTTTCTTCCATTTTTGTGGGTTCTCTTGTTGTACTTAGGCTTTACCTGTTAGTAATTTCTTTGTTAGTGGGTTCTCCCCTCCAGCAGGCTTACTGGTAGTCACAACCCCCACCTTGTCTTGTATGCTGTCATACGGGTGTTGGTTAACAAAGCAGTATTACCTGACAACTAAACATAAGCCAGCAAAAAGAACCCCCCCACCACATCAGCTATCTCATCTGCAATGGAAGTAAAATTAATAAAGGTGAAGATCCCTGGATTTTGGGCTCAGTGGATTGAGTGTGGGTCTCTGAAACCAAGGGTCTCAGGTTTGATTCCCAATCAGGGCACATGCCTTTGTTGCAGGCCGGGTACCCAGTAGGGGGTTTCCAAGAGGCACCCATAAACTAATGTTTCTCCCCCCTCCTTTTCCTTCCCTTCCCCCTCTCTAAAAATAAATAAATAAAATATTTTAAAAATAAAATGATTGTGTTGCATATTTTTTAAAAATTAAAGTGAAGAAAGATTGTGGATATTATAAAATATGTCAAAGGGAATATGAAATGACTAAAAGAGGGGAAAATGTTATTCCTTGCTAAGAGGGAGGATAATTGATAAGAGTTGAGATAACTGAGGTGCAGAAAGGGAAAGAACAAAATTTAAAATGTCAGTAAGAGTTCCGTCCAAGAGGGAGGCATAGGTAGAAACCTTTCACTTCCTCACACAATGAAAAGGAGGATAACAACCAATCTAAAATCAATAAACAACCAAAATTGCCAGAAAATCAAACTGCATGGAACTCCAACAACCAGGGAATGAAAGAAAAAAATCAACCAGAACAACTAAACCGATAAGGCGGTGGATCACACGGGCCACATCAGAAAAACCTTGGCAAGGCGGGGGACTGTGGGGGTGGGACTGGCTGCCAAGCTGGTCAAGCTGTGAGGGAGGGGATGACTTAAGGGGAAAACTGAGATTCAGAGGTGGCTGTGGACTACATTGGTTGTGGCGGTGGGAGAAACTCCCAGTTTCACATGAGAGTCCCTTGGAAAGGGCACTAGAAATGAGCAGATAGGTGAGCTGCACTGTTTGCTCTCTGGCGCCTCCCCACAGGCAGAGCCCCTGCATACTAAAGACGGTAGCCCTGCTCAGGTCAATACCTAAGGCCCCGCCCCCTTACAACCTACCAACTGCACCAAGACAAATAAATATGGCCCAAATGAAAGAACAGACCAAAACCTCAGAACTAAGTGATGAAGAGATTACCAACCTATCTGATGGAGAATTTAAAGCCCTGGTAATCAAAATGTTCCCAGAAGTGATTGGGCCTGGTTGAGAAATGAAAAAACAAGTGAAGGATACCCAAAGTGAAATAAAGCAAGATATTCAGGGAAACAATAGTGACAGGAAGGTAACCAGGACTCAAATCAATGATTTGGAACACAAGGAAGAAATAAACATCCAGCTGGAACAGAATGAAGACACAAAAATTCAAAAAAGTGAAGGAACTCTTACAAACCTCTGGGACAACCTGAAATGTTTCAATGTCTGAATTATAGGGGTGCCAGAAATAGAGGAGGAAGGCCAAGAAATTGAAAACTTATTTGAACAAATAATGAAGGAATACTTCCCAAATCTTGTGAAGGTAATAGACTTCCAGGAAGTACAGGAAGCCCAGAGGGTCCCAAAGAAGTTAGACCCAAAGAGGAATACACCAAGGAACATCATCATTAAGTTACCCAAGATTAAAGATAAAGAGAGAATCCTATAAGAAGCATGAGGAAAGGAGAGGGTTACCTACAAAGGAGTTCCTGTAAGACTATCAGCTGATTTTTAAAACAAAAATTTACAGACTAGAAAGGGTTGGAATGAAGTATTTGAAGTCATGAAAGACAAGGTACCTACATCCAAGATGACTTTATTCAGCAAAGCTTTCATTTAGAATGGAAGGGCAGATAAAGTATCTCCCAGATAAGGTCAAGTTAAAGGAGTTCATCATCACCAAGCCCTTATTATATGAAATGTTAAAAGGACTTATCTAAGAAAAAGAAGATCAAAATTATGAACAGAAAAGTGACAACAAACTCACAACTATCAAAAAATGAACTTAAAAGAAAAGAAAAACAACAAAAATAAAAACTAAGCAAACAACCAGAACAGGAACAGAAATGGACATCACACAGAGGGAGTTCAGTGGGAAAGGGAAGGGAGGAATAGGGGAGAAAATGTACAGGGAAGAAGAAGCATAATTAGTAGGCATTAAATAGATGGGGACAGATAAAAATGGTATAGGAAACAGAGGACTCTAAGAACTTATATGTACAACCCATGGACATGAACTAAGGGAGGGATGTTGGAGGATTGGGAGGCAAAGCAGAGAGGGCATGAAAGGGGGAAAATTGGGAAAACTATAATAGCATAATCATTAAAAAATACTTAAAAAAAGAAAATGTAAGTACAACACGAAAGGGTGATGGGAACAATGGGTTAAGAAAATGGAAGAATATACTATAAGGTTTGAAGTAAAATTGAAAAGGTACTGGAGCAATGTGAGCAAACTGGCAGAAAAACCAATGCAGGGTTGATAATGATGACTGCTGAATGAAATTTAATAAAGTTGGAATGAAATGAGAATATTGTAGAAAAGTGGAAAGTAAATATGAGATGTCTACCATAAAGAAAAATGATTTTGACAGAATGGGAGAAACAAACTAATAACAGCAAGGATTAAAGCTCAGATTGATAGAAGGTAAAAAAAGTGGGGGAGAGAAAACGATGAAATAAAATTCCTCACTCAACTGATCCGACAGAGCATTATGCTAAGTGGAATAAGCCAGGAGGTGAGGGACAAATACCATATGATCTGCTGCTCCTTTTAATATTCTCTCCTTCTCTTTAAACTTGAGTAATATAATTATAATGTGCCTTGGTGTGTGCTTCCTTGGGTCCAACTCCTTTGGGACTCTCTGAGCTTCCTGGACTCCCTGGAAGCCTAATTCCTTTGCCAGATTGGAGAAGTTCTCCTTCATTATTTGTTCAAATAAGTTTTCAATTTCTTTGTCTTCTTCTTCTCCTTCTGGCACCCCTATGATCTGGAAGTTGGAATGTTTAAAGTTGTCCCAGAGTTTCCTAAGCCTCTCCTTATTTTTCTAAATTCTTATTTCTTTATTCTGTTCTGATTGAATGTTTATTTCTTCCTTCTGCTCCAAACCATTGATTTGAGTCCCGGTTTCCTTCCTGTTACCTTCACTTTCTCCTTTATTTTGTGATCATATTCAACCAATTCTGTGAACATCCTGATTACCAGTGCTTTGAACTCTGCATCTGATAGATTGCTTATCCCCTTTTTGTTTAGCTATTTTTTCTGGAGTTTTTATCTGTTCTTTCATTTGGGCTATGTTTCTTTGTATCCTCATTTTGGCAGCCCCCTGTGTATGTTTCTATTTACTAGGTAGAGCTTCTTTGCCTCTGTGTCTTGGCATTGTCACCTAATGTTGTAGATGTCCGGTAGGGTTCAGTGGCACAGCCTCCCCATTACCCAAGCTGGGTACTGGAGTTGTGCCTTCCGTGTTGGACGAGTACACCCTCTTCTTGTAGTTTAGGCTTGGTTGCTCTTGGCAGATCAATGAGAGTGATTTACCCAGGTCAGTCAACTGCAAGGGTTGGTTGTGATCACTGACCACCAATCTCTGTCCTCTATGGAGGATCAGTTGTGCAGCGGGAAGGTGATGATGCTTCAACATGATCTGTAGCTGTCCACTGGGTGCACTGTCCCTGGAGTTTCCAAGGTCAGCACCCACGTGTGTTTTTCCCAGGGCCACTGTTCCTGAGCTATGAAGCAATCTGAGATGGCTGCTACTTATGCTGGACTGGAGATTCCCAGGCAAAGTCAAGCTTTTAATCTAGGCTGGCTGCTGCCAGTGCCAGGCCTTGGGCTCACTGAGACCAGCTATTGCTTGTTTGATAGGATTTAGGAAGTTGTGAAGCATGAGCCAAGATCAGTCATTCGTATGGAAAAGCAGCTTATGTGGGCCAGTAATTTGGTGGGGTCAAGTCTCTAGGGATCTCCAAGGTGGGTCAAATAGCATTAGCCAGGTTACGGGATTCTCAGAAATGGCTCCAGCTTGCTAGCTCTTGAGGGGTGGTGGGCATTAGGAAAGGGAAAATGGCCTCTGCTTGCCTTGATGCCAGACACTGCAGTTCTTCTCTTTATGCCACTGGTGCCTTTCAAGCTGCTACCCTGGTGCTAGAGCCCAGAGGGAATAAATCTGAGTAAATGAGTCCATTTGTGGGTTCTTTAAGAGGAAGTGCTTGGAGCTCCAGAATTTTCTTCCATCAATTTAACCCTCACTGTTTTTTGTAGCTAGAAGTTGTGAGGACTTGCCTTTCTGGCACTAGAACCCTTGGCTGGGAGTCCTGGTGTGGAGCTGGGACTCTTAGCTTCCAAGATATCCATCCCATTTATCCACCTCACGTGGGTGAGGGACCAGCCTGTTCCATGTCCCAGCCCCTCTGATCAGTCTTGTTTCTTTAATTCTGTTGTTGTCAGACTTCCATTCAAATCGATATCTGACAGGCCTGAGTGATGGTTGTTCTATATTTTAGCTGTGATTTTGATATGGTTGTGCAAAGAGGAAAGCCATGCTTGCCTGCACCACAGTCTTGACCAGAAGTCCCATTCTATCTTTTGCAATAAGGCTATCAAGTTAGCTCACAACAGCAAAATAAAAGTACATCTTTTCTCAAACTGATTTGAGACACTGCTTTTAATGTACACTTAAATTGCATGTACAATAAGATATTTTGTAGATTTATATTGTTTTTCTTTGATGTATTTATGTACCTATATCAAAATGCTGTAATTTTAAAAGGTATCTATTATGGTTTAATGTCTGGTCGTACTCAACTCTCCTCCATCACTTTTCTTTTTCAGATTTTTCTCACTTATTTGTGATTCTAAATGAATTTTAAGATCACCTTGTCAAACTCTAGAGAAATAACCATTGATTTTTTTTTTCTGTTGGTTGGTGCAATGGGCTGAATATGTGTGTACTTCCAAATTTATATATTGAAATACTAACCCCCAACATGAAGGTATTAGGAAGGTGGGCTTTTGGGATGTGATTAGGTCATGAGGGTAGGGCCTTTATAAATTTTATCAGTGTCCTTATAAAAGAGATCCAAGAGCCACTTGTATCATGTGAGGATATAGTGAGAAGATGGCCATCTAGGAAGTGGGCTTTCTCCAGAGAGTGAATCTTCTAGTGCCTTGATTTCAAACCTTCCAGCCTCTAGAACTGTGTGAAATAAATGTCTGTTGTTTATAAGCTACCCAGTCTATGGGATTTTGTTACAGCAGCCCAAACAAATGCAGGCAGTTGGGATTGGGTTAAATTTATGAATAAATTTAAGAAGGCCCAATACCTTATTATGTTGATTCTTTATTTTTTAAATATTTATTGTATTTTTCCATTACCGTTTACTCCCATTATACAACACTCCACCTAGCAATCACCACTCTGTTCCTTATATTCTTTTAAATTTTACTTATTTATTTTTAGAGAGAGGGGAAATGCAGGAAAGAAACATTGATATGCCAGAGTAACATTGACCTGTTACCTCTCACACACCTCCAACTGGGGACCTGGCCCACAACTCAGGCATATGCCCTAACTGGGAACTGAACTGGTGACCTGGTTTGTGCAATGATACCCAACCAACGGAGTCAAACTAGTCTGGGCGTGATTCTTTAAATACAAGAATGTGGTATGTATTTCTATTTATTCAAGTCTATCTTTGGTCCTTAAGAGTAGGTATTTAATTTATTTTTTACTGTTGCAAAGGAGCTCTTATCCCCCATTAGATCGATCTTCTATGGACAGCTGTCTTAGTATTTTCCTACTTTAAATTTCTTCATCCCTCCTCTTAAGCTTACACTTTAAGTTTAGCTGCATAAAAATAATAAATTGAAAGATATTTTCCCCTCAAAGACATTACTGAGTTTTCTTTGCCGTTAGGTGCTGCTGGTGAGGTTTTCTCTCAAATTGTTATTAATATATAGATAATCTATTGTTTGTAATTTTACTATGATCTCTTTATCTTTGAAATTCTGTATCACTACTATGAAATGTCTAGATGTGTTTATATTTATTGTTTTGGTTGCTAAGTGCTTTTTATTCTCCACATTCAAGTTTCTTTTAATTAAAAAAAATCTCAATAATTATATCTCAATAAATATATCTCAAATTATTACATCTCACCAATGCTTCCATTCTCTTCCTCTGAAAATCCTATTTTATAAATGTAGAAGAATCTCAATCTATTTTCTGTTATATTTCATCTTCTCTTTATTATTTCTAAGAATTATTTCATATTTCATTAATTCTTATCTAGTCTTTAGATTATTCTATTTTTAATATTTTCAGATTAGATGTCTAATTTTCAGGATTCTAGTGGATTTATTTTCAAATACACCAGTTCTTTTAAAATATCCATATATTTGTATTTCTTGATTCTTTTAATCAGAGTCATGCTTTGATTTATGTCTTTGAAAATTTTTAACACTTTGCCAATTTCTTATATAAGAATCATTCCCTGTGGAGTAAATTTCTGCTTCAGTCAGTTTACAATTTTTATTTTATTTCATAACATTGGATTTCTTTTTGTATTTTTGAATCTTGATTTGTAACCTCATCCCCCCCCTTTCTCTCACATCTGCATTTTTCTCTTTGACAGTTTTGTAGTTTGTTTTTGTCCCAGGCTCCATCTAACACTAGGTTTAACAATGACATTTTGGGGGTCTTGTCTCACAATGATCTTGGGGAACTTGGCAGATCCAGTTTAAAGCTAGAAATTCACTTGGTTTAATACCAGGTTTCACGCCTGTGTCTCTGCCCTTCTACCTGTCTAAGACTACAGTTTTATTCTAGTTCCAATCTCAGGCAACATTTGGAGTAATTTTTTTAGGCTCCTGTGAAGGAGATAAATTGGGATCCACATCCTGGCTTCTAGGTTCACATTGAGAACCTGCCTCTGTTACTCTGACTTACATGAATCACTCCAGTCTCTTTGGCCATGCACAAGCTAAATTTCTGGCTACTACCTCCTGTTGTTGGGCCCTGACTTCAGTAAGGCCAGAGCCTCAGTGTAGTTCTGGATCATGTACATGTACCTTGTATTTGATCTCAACTGTATTGTTTTTATGTTTACTTTTCATATTTTATGTATCACTGCCATGTTTGCATCAGAAATGATTTTCAAAGAAAGGAGTCACTGAGGAATTTTAATTGTAAGTCCATCTATGTCTGGTTCGTTTTATCATTTCCTCTAGATTTAGCATCAACTGTGGCTGCATATGATAATCTGAGCCTAAGACACATGTCTGTATCAAGGCTTTAAAGGAATCTAAAAAGTTCTTGTCATTTTCACCTTCTGTAAGGAGAGATAGCTCTGCTTCCTACCAAAATTCACATTTTGATGATATCTTAGACTTGGATAGGGGATTCAGATTTAGGTTTTCCAAACCAAGTAATGATTCTACTATAGCATATACCATGGAAATCTATGGAGTAATATCCGCTATCTGAGCATTACATTATATTTCTTCCTTTATGTATAAAACCATGTAACTAGTCAAGTATCAACAAGCTGAAGTTTAATTTCCATGAAATGCAAAGCTGCAGACTCTACAAATCAGCATGACCACATGAAGTAGAACTTTTTGTTAAAAAGTATTATTAAAATGCACAATGACCTGATTTTATAAATTGTAATAGCTGTTAATCTGCATTGGTTGGAATCCTAGAGTCCCATCTGTTCTAACAGAAGACTCTATCAACTTTATATTTTTATGGCACTACTGTAATTGCAAGTTCTTACAATATTTGTAGTGTTCAAGCTGAAAATAGTGAGAAAAATAATCTATAAAAAGGTTTAAGATGGCATTGACTTGCTAACAGTTATCATGCAATCACAGATGCCGGGCCATTTAATGATTTAATTACATGGAAATTGAGGGTCTCTTTCCAGTTTCAAAACTTCTAGATTTTTGGTATTAGAGGTAATGGGGAAAAGAAAGAATGGAGTTTCCAGATTCTCTTTGCCCTCACATCTGAGAAAAGATTTCCTTTGCCTTATGTCCACTGGAAAAGATTACTGCTCCTTTGGTTCTGCAAGAAACTCCTTTAGTAACTTCTGTATCAAAAATAAAGGTGTTCTATGAGCCTTCTGATGAATATTTGTCAATAACTCTGTGCCTTTTATTTATGTATCACATGTGAATAAATATATGGGCCTCTTATCTTCCCCAAATGTGTACCTGTCTCTGCAATAGTCAAAACCTGCAAGTTTTCTGGGAAAATTTTGGAGACAAATTCCAACATGATATTGGGTTCACTTCCCATATTGATTTGCATTCATGATTAATGCAACATCCACCTTCATATAAGAATACTGTAACTATTTTAATATAGCTTCACCCTAGAATATACCTCATCTGAAAGAGTGTTTATAGTCTCTGTAATATGCTTGATCACCGCTTCAGCATATTCTTGGCAAATCCTCTTTGTATTCTTGATCCTTATTTTAGTGAGGCTATAGAATATGATAAAAAATATTCTCTATGCATTCACCAGATGAGGGGTATATTGAGTGCAGTTCCCATAAGACTGTCTACTGATTTCTCAAAAGAAACTTTGCAGGCTACAAGGTACTGGCAAAAAATATTCAAAGTGATGAAAAGCAAGAACCTATAGCCAATATCATTTGCAAATGATATTTTTTCATTTGCAAATTAAAACGAAAAGTTATCATTTAGATGATAAATCCCACACCTGAATTTACTCCAGGTATGCAAGGCTAGTTCAACATTTGAAAATTCATTAATGTATCCATCACATAAACAATCTAAAGAAAATAATCACATAATCATATCAATAGTTGCAAAAATAACATTTGACAAAATCCAACATCTAGTCATGATGAAAGTGCTCAGAAAACTAGAAATAGAAGTAAACTTGCACAACTTTATTAAGAACGTCTAGCCCTTGCTGGTGCGGCCCAGCAGATTGAGTGTGGGCCTATGAACCAAAAGGTCCCTGATTTGATTCCCAGTTAGGGCACATGCCTGGGTTGCAGGTCAGGTCCCCCTACCCCCAGTAGGGGGTAGTGCATGAGAGGCAAGCACACATTGGTGTTTCTCTCCCTCCCTTTCCCTCTATCTAAAAATAAATAAATTTTAAAAAAATCTGCAAAAACTTACAGCAAGGATTATACTTAATAATAATAAACTAGATGCTTTCTTCATAAGATCTGGATCAAGAAAAGGGTGTTTCTTTTTACCATTTTTTAAAATATTTTTTAAATTTATTTTTAGAGAAGGGGGAGTTGGGGGAAAAGAGAGGGAGAGAAACATCAATGTGAGAGAGAAACACTTATCAGTTGCCTCTTGTATGTACCCAGACCAGGGACAGAACACACAACTCAGGCATGTGCCCTAACTGGTACTCAAACCAAACCCAAAACTCTGACTGAAATTGAACCAGCAACCTTTCACTTGGCAGGATGATGCCCAACCAACTGAACTACCCTGGCCAGGGCACCATTCTTATTGTCCTGGAAATGCAGCTAATATCATAAGACAAAACAATGAAATAAAAGGTATACAGATTAGGAATAAAAAAAGTAAATTATCTTTATTTACAGATGTCATGATTGTCTATATAGAAAATCAAAAGAATAAAAAAAATCCCTTAGATCTACTAAGCAAATATAGAATGATTCCAGGATGACAGGTTAATGTATAATTTCAACTGCTTCCCTATATACCAGCAATAAATAATTGGAATTTGAAATAAAAAACAGTACTATTTACATTAGCACCAAAACCAAAAACATTAAAGATAAATCTAAGAAAAGTGTAAAAGATCTAGATAAGAAAATGTCTTATGAAAAATGTCAAGGAATATTTCAACAACTAGAGATATAGTCCATTATCATGGATATGAAGACTCAATACTGTTAAGATGTCCATTTTTCCCAACTTAATCTTCAATGTAATCCCAGTAATTTACTTGGTGAATATCAATTAAATTCTTTTAAAGTTTATATGAAAAAGCAAATGACTCAGAATAAACAATATTATACTGAAGAAAAAGAACTAAATCAGAGAACTGACATGACACAACTTCAAGACTTACTATAAGGGACCAAAATGGTGACATAGGAGACTCCAACCTCTCCAACCTCCCAACAAATATCAATAATTAAATGCTCTCCAGGAAAAAAAAAACCCAGCTCTGGGAGAATTCTAGAGTCCTCTTAAGAAACGGTAGCAGTGGAGCAAAAAACCTGAGAATAATCATAGAAGAAAAGAAGGAAGATAGCTTAATTTTATTTGTTGCCTGCACCTTCACATTCCCCAAACTGGCATTGTTTAGGACCAATTTGGAACCCTCCAGCTAGAAAAATTCTCCCCACCAGGGAAATAAAAAGCAGGGTGAGTGACCAGCTTCCCCACCTTTTCAGAGCCCTGCACAAAGATTCACTTCAGTTTCACTCCACCCAGACCAAAAAAGATGAGATATACAGAGATTGTTGGCAACAAGGAAGAAAAGCAGGGGTTATTAGTAGCAGACATTCTGCAGGAGCAATAGTGATATATGGATACCTGCTCTGACAAAAATGTAGCAGATTTTGCCACTGAAGAAAGAACCTATGTCCAACAGAGCTGCTGCAGACCCCATCAGATTTCACAAGCTTTTGCCCCACAGGTATTAGTGCTTGTGGATACCAGCCATCTGAGGTTCCTCTGTGCTCACTCTCCCTTGCCCCTGATGGAACACAGGAACCTCACCACAGCCAGCCCATGCTTCTACAGCTGTATTAGTGCAAGGAACCAGCCACTTGAGTCCCTTCTTGTCCTCACTGGGGCCTAGATTCACACCAGCAGCCAGATCAGGCTTCTGTGAATGTGCAAGTGCTAGATGCCAGCTTAAGCCCCCAGCATCCCCCAAATGCTGTGCACCAGATTGTGTCATTATCAAATTGTTATAGCTACAACTCTTTTTAATACTTGTGTGCACAATCATATCCAGCCCCTTCAGCTGTGTACATACATGCCATCAGCTTAATGTCATCATTAGCCTCCACTGTAGTCCGCATGCCCATGGTTAAGTGAACAGTCACAAGAGAGCACACCAACATTCAGGGCCCCCACAACTGGTTCTTGGTCTGGATCAGTCCGTCTTCTGTCACTGACCTGTACTACCATGCTCACCTGTAGCTAGTGCCTTCAGCTGTGCAACATCATGCCCCTGACCCAAACATTGCCATCAGTCTCCATTGCAGTGCACATATCTGGGGAGAGAGTGTATAGCCATGGGAGACCATCTAAACAGACAATGCCTCAGTCCTTGCCACCTGCCCTGCTCCCACCACTATATATGAGTCTGTAACCAGCACTCTACTACATAGGCACTTGCAACAGGTCCCTACAGCTGAATGTATACACAACACCAACTCTGGCCACCATCACTGCCTGCTCTGGTCCTTAGCCTCTGGACCAGCAGATGCCAATGAGGACCCTGATAAGCCTTGAAACCACTGCAGACACTGCACTTGGTGCCTGACTTGACTACACCTGGGGTCACAGAATGCTCAAACATGCTCCACCCACAGGTGAAAGTCTTCCCTTACTGAATCCATAAAGTCTGAAAGAATGACTGCTTTTTTAAAGGCACACAAGTTTAAAGTGGGCATGAAGAGAGACAATAAACCTCTAGTAACTTGCCCAAAAGAAATGGAGATCCAGAAACTGTCTGGCAAAGAATTAAACATAATTGTTCTATAGATGCCTAGAGAGTTACAGAGAACACAGATAAATAATGTAACACTATCAGAAAAATAAAAATACAAGAACAAAATGAGAAGTTTAACAGAAAGAAAACATAAAAGGGAACAAATGGAAACTTTGGAGCTGAAAAATATAATTATTGAATGGAAGAATTCAATAAAGAGCTTCAGTAATAGACTTAACCAATCAAAAGAAAGAATCATTAATCTAGAAAAGAAATCAGTAGAAATTATCCAATCAGAGGACTAAAAAGAAAAAAGAATGAAAAAAGCCTACAGGATTTATGGGACATCATCAAGAAAAATAATGTATGCATAATGAAATCTCAGGAGGAGAAAAGAGTAAGAAAGGGATAGGAAGGCTATTTTAAAAAATAATAGCTGAAAGCAACCTAAGTGCCCATCAGGAAATGAATGGATCAAAAAACTATGATACATTTATTTACATGATGGAATACTACACAGCAGAAAGAAAGAAGGAGCTCCTACCCTTTTTGACAGCATGGATGGATCTGGAGAGCATTATGTTAAGTGAAATAAGCCAGGTGGTGAAAGACAAATACCATATGATCTCACCTATAGGTGGAACCTAATCAACAAAACAAACAAACAAGCAAAATATAAACAGAAATATTGAAATAAAGAACAAAGTGACAGTAACCAGAGGGAAGTTGGGAGGGGATAATGGGGGCAAAAGTGGGAAGGGTTTTCAAGAACAAATATAAAGGACACATGGACAAAACCAAAGGGGGGTAGAATCAAGGTAGGGAATGGGGATGGCTGGCATGGGGAGAAGTGGGGGGGAATGGAGACAACAGTACTTGAACAACAATTAAAAATATGAAAAAAAACAAAAACAAAAAAATAATGGCTGAGAACTTCTCCAACCTGGGAAGAGATTTGGACTTTCAACTTCATGAAGCTAAGAACACCCAAAACTTCAATACAAAACAGTCTTCTCCAAGAAACATACTAATAAAACTGTCGAAAACAAAGATGAGGAGAGAATTTTAAAAGCAATGAGAGAAATTTTCTCTTATACGAGGGAACTCCCAGAGGTAATCAGCAAATTTCTCAACAGACTTTGTACTCCATGACAGAGTGGAACGATAGATTCAAAGTGCTAAAAGAAAGAAACTGAAATCCAAGAATACATTACCCAGTAAGGCTGTCCAAAAAATGAAGGTAAAATGAACACTTTCTCAATTAAACAAAAGCTGAGGAATTTCATTACCACTAAAACTTGCCTTAAAATTAATACTGAAAGGAGTTATTCAAGCTGAAATGAAAGGACACTAATGAGTAACATAAAAACATGAATATATGGTCCTGGCTGGTGTAGGTCAGTGGATTAAGTGTAGGTCCAGGAACCAAAGGGTTGCCAGTTTGATACCCAGTCAGGGCACATACCTGGGTTGCAGGCCAGGTCCCCAGTTGGGGATGTGCAAGGGGCAACCACACATTTATGTTTCTCTCCCTTTCTTTATCCCTCCCTTCCCTTTTATTTAAAAATAAAAATTTATTTATTTTTAGGTAAAAATAAATAATTATTTTTAAAAAATAAAAAGCTTTCTTATAAAAAATGTGAAAATATACAACAGACTGCTAAAGTTAATCATACAGTCAGACTCAGGACACTAGTATTTTAATATGGTGATGTGTTAACTACTTAACTCTACAATAAAGGTTAAAAGACAAAAGTATTAAAAAGAACTATAGCTATAACAATATGTTAGTAGATACATAATATAAAAGTATGTCAATAGTGACATCGAAAACATAAAAGGGAGGAATAAAAGGGTAGAGTCCTTGTATGCAGTCAGAGTTAAAGTGTTAATCAGCATGAAATATATTGTTATATCTAGATAACGCTTTACATCAGCCTTATGGCAACAACAAAACAAAAACATACAGTAGACTCACAAAAGGCAAAGAGAAGAAAATCAAAGCATATCATTGTAGAAAATTATCAATTCACAAGGGAAGATAGCAAGAGAGAAAGAAAAGAACAAGGGAACAGCTAGTAAAAAATAATGAGATTAATTTTTAATGCCATTAGTAAGTTCATACCTATCAATAATTATTCTAAATATAAATATATTGAATTCTCTATTCCAAAGACATAGAGTAGCTGGACGGATGAAATAAACAAGACCCAAATATATGCTGCTTACAAGAGACTCACATCAACTTTAAGGCTCATAGTCAAGAAATGGAAAAAGATGCACTATGCAGGTTGAAACCAAAAGAGAGCAGTGGTAGCTATACTTATATCAAACGAAATTGCCTTTAATTAAAAAATGGTAACAAGAGACAAAGATGTTTATTATATCATGATAAGAGGATAATTTCATCAGGAGGATATAATTATTGTAAATATATATGGATCTAACATTGGAGGACCTAAAATATTAAGCAAATACTAAGAGATCTGAAGGAAGAAATAGACAATGAACAATACAAAAGTACTAGGGGAATTTAATTCCCCAATAGAATCAATAGATCATCCAGACATAAAATCAATAAGGGAACATTGGAGTTGAACCATATTTTAGGTCAGATTGACCTAACATACATATACAGAGCATTGCCTCCAAGAGTACCAGAATACATATTCTTCTCAAGTGCCACATAACATTCTCCTGAATATATCATATAATAGATCACGAAACAACACAGCAAATTTGAGAAGAGTGAAATCATACAAAGTATATTTTCTAACCACAGAGGTATAAATCTGGAAATCAATAACTAGAGGGAAACTAGTAAATTTATAAATATGTAGAAATTATATAACACACTCGAAAAAACCAATGGATCCAAGAAGAAATCAAAAGTAAAATCTAAAAGTATCTTTAAGGGACATAGAATAGCTGAATGGATAAGAAAGCATGACCCACACATATGCTGCCTACAAGAGACCCACCTGAGGACAAAAGACATACACAGACTGAAAGTAAAGGGCTGGAAACAAATTTTCCAAGCAAATGGACAGGAAAAGAAAGCTGGGGTAGCAATACTCATATCAGAAAAAATAGACTTCCACAAAAGGGCCATAAGGAGACACCCAGAAGCTCACTTCATAATACTCAAGGGAAGAATCCACCAAGAAGACATAAACATTATAAATATTTATGCACCCAACACTGGAGCACCCAAATACATAAAGAAAATCTTAGAGGACTTCAAGAAGGATATTGACAGCAACACAATTATAGTAGGGGATTTTAACACCCCAGTGTCAAAAATGGACAGATCCTCCAAACAAAATATCAACAAAGATGTTGTGACATTGAACAAAGCCCTAGATGAAAAGGAATAACTGATATATAAGAGAGCCCTTCATCCCAAAGAAGCTAAATACACATGCCTTTCAAATGCACATGGAATATTTTCAAAGATAGACCACATGATAGGACACAAAACAAGTTTCAACAAACTCAAGAAAATTGAAATCATACCAAGAATTTTCTCTGACCACAAGACACTGAAATTAGAAACCAACCCCAAGGGCAAAAACTCAAAACACTCAAAATTATGGAGATTGAGTAGCATGCTATTAAACAATGAGTGGGTAACAATGAAATGAGGGGGAAAATAAAAAAGTTTCTGGAAACAAATGAAAATAAACACATGACAACCCAAAACTTATGGGACACAGCAAAGGCAGTCCTGAGAGGAAAATTCATAGCAATACAGGCCTACCTAAAAAAGATAGAAACATTTCAGACAAACAACTTAACCCTATGTCTACAAAAACTTGAACAACAACAACGAAGACAACCCAGAGCTAGTAGAAGAAAGGAAATAACCCAGATCAGAGCAGAATTAAATGACATACAGAAAAAAGCACAATTCTTAGGATCAATGAATCTAGAAGCTGGTTCTTTGAAAAGATAAATAAAATCAACAAACCCTTAAGCAGGCTCATCAAGAAAAAAAGAGAGAGGACCCCAATAAACACAATCAGAAATGAAAGAGGAGAGATTAAAACTGACACCACAGAAATACAAACGATTGTAAGAAATTACTATGAGAAACTGTATGCCAAGAAATTTGAAAACCTAGGTGAAATGGACAAATTTCTAGAAAAATATAATCTTCCAAAACTCAGTGAAGAAGAAGAAGAAAGCCTGAACAGACCAATAACAGTAGATGAAATTGAAGCAGTGATCAAAAAACTACTGACGCAAAAAAGCCATGGACCAGATGGTTTCACAGGAGAATTCTACAAAACATTTAAGGAAGAGCTAACCCCTATCCTTCACAGACTATTACAAAAAATTCAAAAGGATGGAAGACTCCCAAACTCTTTTTAGGAAGCCAGCATCCTCCTAATCCCAAAACCAGATTAAGACACAACACAAGAAAGAAAACTTCAGGCCAATATCGCTGATGAACATAGACGCTAAAATCCTCAACAAAATATTGGCAAACTGCATCCAGCAATACATGAAAAAGATCATACACCATGACCAAGTGGGATTCATCCCAGGGATGCAAGGATGGTTCAACATTCGCAAATCAGTAAATGTAATACATCACATAAACCAAAACAAAGACAAAAACCACATGATCATATCAATAGATGCAGAAGAAGCATTTGATAAGGTACAGCATCCATTTATGATGCAAACACTGAGCAAGTTGGGAATAAAGAGAGCATTTCTCAACATAATAAAAGCCATACATGAGAGACCTACAGCCAACATTATACTCAATGGGCAAAAACTAAAAGCTTTTCCACTAAGATCAGGAACAAGACAAGGTTGTCCACTTTCACCACTTCTATTCGATATAGTATTGGAAGTCCTAGCCACAGCAATCAGACAAGAAAAGGAAATGAAAGGCATCCAAATCGGAAAAGAGGAAACAAAACTGTCATTGTTTGCAGATGACATGATAATGTACATAGAAAATCCTGTAACTCCGCCAAGAAACTGTTCAACCTAATAAATGAATTTGGCAAAACAGCGGGATACAAAGTATATATCTAGAAATCAAAGGCATTTGTGTATACCAATAATGAAATATCAGAAGCAGAAATCAAGAAAAAAATCCCATTCGATATAGGAAAAATAACAAAAAGTACCTAGGAATAAACCTAACCAAAGAGGTAAAAGACCTGTATGCAGAAAACTACACAACACTGAAGAAAGAAATCAAAGAAGACACAAACAATTGGAAACATATACCGTGTTTATGGATTGGAAGAATTAACATCATCAAAATGTTCATATTACCCAAAGCAATTTACAGATTCAATGCAATACCTATTAAAGTACCCATGGCTTATTTCACAGACATAGAGTAAACACTTCAAAACTTTATATGGAACCATAAACGACCCCGAATAGCTGCTGCAATTTTGAAAAAGAGGAGCAAAGTAGGAGGGATCACAATACCTGATACCAAACTATTACAAGGCCACTTTAATCAAAACATCCTGGTACTGGCATAAAAATTAGTACATAGACCATTGGAACACAATAGAGAACCCAGAAATAAACCCAAGTCTCTATGGTCAATTAATATTCTACAAAGGGGACAACAAAATAAAATGGAATAAAGATAGCCTCTTCAACAAATGGCGTTGGGAGAACTGGACAGCTATGTGCAAAAAAAAAAAAAAAAAGAAAAAGAAACTCGAGCACCAACTTACACCATACACAAAAATAAATTCAAGATGGGTAAAAGACTTAAATATAAGCCGTGACACCATTAAAATCTTAGAGGAGAACATAGGCTGGAAAATCTCAGATATTTTACACAGCAACATTTTTACTGATTTGTCCCCTAGAATAAGGGACATAAAGGAAAGAATAAACAAATGGGATCTCATCAAAATAAAAACATTCTGCATGGCCAAAGAAGACAGCTTAAAAATAAAAAGAGAAACAACCATATGGGAAAATATATTTGCCAATGATACCTCAGACAAGGGTTTAATCTCCAAAATATATAAAGAACGTGCATGAATCCACTCTAAGAAGACAAGCAATTCAATTAAAAAATGGTCAAAGGACTTGAATAGATGCTTCTCCAAAGAGGACATACAGAGGATCCAGAAACACATGAAAAGATGCTCAACATCTCCAGCTATCAGAGAGACGCAAATTAAAACTACACAGAGATACTACTTCACACTGGTAAGAATGGCCATCAGAAGCAAAGCAACAAACAACAAGTGTTGGAGAGGTTGTGGAGAAAAGGGGACCCAAGTACACTGTTGGTGGGAGTGCAGACTGGTGCAACCACTTTGGAAAATAGCATAGAATTTTCTCAGAAAACTAAAAACGGACCTGCCTTTTGACCTGTCAATTCCACTGCTAGGTTTATACCCTAAGAACCCTGAAACACCAATCCAAAAAAACCTATGCACCCCAATGTTCATAGCACCACAGTTTACAACAGCCAAGTGCTGGAAGCAACCTAGGTGCCTATCAGTAAGTGAATGGATCAAAAAAACTATGGTACATATACACAATGGAATTCTGTGCTGCAGAAAGAAAGAAGGAGCTCCTACCCTATGCAACAGCATGGATGGAACTGGAAAGGATTATGCTAAGTGAAATAAGCCAGATGGTGAACGACAAATACCATATGATCTCACCTTTAACAGGAGCTAAGCAACAAACCAAACAAGCTAGCAAAATATAACCAAAGACAGTGAAATAGAAAACAGGCTGACAGTAACCAGATGGGAGAGGGGAGGGAATTTCAGGGGAAAAGGGGAAGGGGTCACAGGAACAAATATAAAGGACACATGGACAAAAACTAAGGGGGGTGGAAATGGGAGGGAGGAGGGGAGCACTAGGGGAGTGGACTGGGATGGGAGTAAAAGACAGAAAACTGTACTTGAACAACTAAACTAAAAAAAAATAGAATGGAAAAAAATAGCCTCATACTGACATAAGAACAGACACAGAGAACAATGGAATGGAATAGAGAGCCATGAAGTAAACCCAAGTCTCCATGGTCAATTAATATTCAACAAAGGGAGCACAAGCATAAAAGGAAATAAAAATAGCCTCTCCAACAAATGGTGTTGGGAGAGCTGGACAGGTACATGCAAAAAATAAATAAATAAAACTCAATCACCAACTTATACCATACACAAAAATAAAGTCAAGGTGGGTGAAAGAGCTAAATATAAGTCGTGACACCACACAAGTAGTAGAGGAGAACTTAGACAGGAAAATCTCAGATATTCCACACAGCAATATTTTCACTGATATGTCCCCTAGAGCAAGGGTTATAAAGGAAAGAATAAACAAATGGGATCTCATCAAAATAAAACGTTTCTGCATGGCTAAAGAAAATAATTTTGAAATGAAAAAAGAACCAACCATATGGGGAAATACATTTGACAATGATACTGCGGACAAGGGACTAATCTCCAAAATACGTAGAGAACTCACATCACTCCAGAAAGACAAACGATACAATAAAAAATGGGCAAAGGGCTTGAACAGACATTTCTCCAAGGAAGACATACAAAGGGCCCAGAGACATATGAAAAGATGCTCAGCATCACTAGCTATCAGAGAGACACTGATTAAAACATTTAGATACCATTTCACAGCCATCAGAATGCCATTCATAAACAAATCAGCAAACAAATGCTGACAAGGTTGTGGAGAAAAGGGAACCCCAGTGCACTGTTGGTGGGAATGCAGACTAGTGCAGCACTGTGGAAGACAGTATGGGATTTCTTTACAACATTAAAAATAGATCTCTCTTTTGACTCAGCCACCCCACTGCTGGGATTATACCATAAGAATTCTGAAACACCAATTGAAAAAAACCTATGCAGCACAATGTTCACAGCAGCACAACTTACAATAGCCAAGTGCTGGAAGCAACCTAAGTGCCCATCAGTAAATGCATGGATCAAACACCTATGGTACATTTATATGATGAAATATTATGCACCATAAAGAAAGAAGGAGCTTCTACCTTTTTGACAGCATGGATGGAACTGGAGAGCATTATGCTAAGTGAAATAAGCCAGGTGGTGAAAGACAAATACCATATGATCACACCTATAAGTGGAAAGTAATCAACAAAACAAAAAAGCAAGTAAAATATAACCAGAAATATTGAAATAAAGAACAAAGTGACATTCATTAACCAATGGAGAAGTGGGAGGGGATAATGGGGGCAAAAGTGGGAAGGGATTTCAGGAACAAGTATAAAGGACACATGGACAAAAAAACAAAGTGGGGTAGGATCAAGAGGGTGATTGTGGATGGCTGTGGTAGGGAGATTGGTGGAGGAAATTGGAGACAACTGTACTTGAACAACAATAAAAAATTGTGAAAAAATTGCTCAACAAAGTGAGAATAGAATGAGAATACCTCAACATAATAAAGGCCATATACAAGAAACCTACAGCCAATATCATACTCAAAGGGCAAAACTAAAAGCTTTCCTACTAAGATCAGGAAAGACAAGGGTGTCCGCTTTCACTACTTCTACTTACTATCTTATTGGAAGTCCTCGTCACAGCAATCAGACAAGAAAAAGAAATAAAAGCCATCCAAATTGAAAAGAAGGAAGTAAAACTGTCATTATTTGCAGAAGACATCATAGTGTACATAGAAAATCCTATAGACTCCATCCAAAAACTACTCAACCTAATAAATGAATGTGGCATGACAGCAGGACAGAAAGTCAATATTCAAAAATCAAAGGCATTTTTGCATACCAACAATGAAATATCAGAATCAGAAATTAGGAACAAAAATCTCATTTGAGCCCTGGCTGTTGTGGCTCAGTGGATTGAGCACCAGACTAGGAACCAAACGGTCACTCATTCAATTCCCAGTCAGGGCACATGCCTGTGTTGTGAGTCAGGTCCACAGGATGGGTCACACAAGAGGCAACCACCACACACTGATGTTCCTCTCCCTCTCTTTCTCCTTCCCTTCCCCTCTGTCTAAAAATAAATAAATACAATCCTTTAAAACATTGCATTTGATATAGCAACAAGGAAAATAAAGTACCTAGGAATAAACCTAACCAAGGATGTAAAAGACCTGTACTCAAAAAACTACACAACACTAAAGAAAGCAATTAAGGAATACACAAATAAATGCAAGAATATACCATGTTCATGGATTACAAGAATTAAAATCATCAAAATATCCATACTACACAAAGCAATTTGTAGATTCAACACAATCCTTATTAAAATACTGATGACACATTTCACAGATATAGAAGAAACATTTCAAAAATTCTTATGGAAGCATAAATGACTCTGAATAGCTTCAGCACTTTTGAGAGAGAGAAACAAAGTAGGACGGATCACAATACCCGATATCAAACTATATTACAAGGCCAAGATGATAAAAACAGTCTGGTAGTGGCATAAGAACAGACACATAAACCAATGGAACAGAATGGAGAGCCAGGAAATACATCTAAATCTCTATGGTCAATTAATATTTGACAAAGAGGGCAAAAGCATGAAATGGAGTAAAAATAGCCTCTTCATCAAATGGCATTGGGGTATTTGGTCAGCTACATGCCAAAAAAATGAATTTTGACCACCAACTGTATAAAAATAAACTTAAGGTGGATAAAAGACTTAAATATTACTTGTGATACCATAAAAGTCCTACAAGAGAACATGGAGAAGAAAATCTCAGATATTACAGGCAGCAGTATTTTTGCTGTAATGTCCCCTAGAGCAAGGGACATAAAGGAAAGAACAAACAAATGGGACTTCATTGAATTAAAAAGCTTCTGCACAGTTAAAGGAAACATCAGCAAGATGAAAAGAGAACCAACCATATGGGAAAATATATTTGCCAATGATACCTCAGACAAGGGTTTAATCTCCAAAATATACAAAGAACTCATACAACTCCTCTCTAAGAAGACAAACAACCAATTAAAAAATGGGCAAAGGACTTGAACAGACACTTCTTTAAGGAGGACATACAGAGGATTCAGAGACACATGAAAAGATGCTCAATATTGCTAGCTATCAGAGACATGCAAATTAAAACCACAATGAAATACAAACCTCACACATGTCAGAATGGCCATCATAAACAAAACAACAAACAACAAGTACTGGTGAGGTTCTGGAGTAAAGGGAACCTTAGTACACTGTTGGTGGGAATTCAGGCTGTTGCAGCCACTGCAAAAAAGAGTCATTTTACTTTCTCATATCTGATTTGGATGCTTTCTGTTTCTTTTTCCTGCCTCATTGTTCTGGCTAGGATGTTCAGTATAATGTTGAATAGAAATAGGGAGAATGGTCATCATTGCCTTGATCTTAGAGTAAAGGCTTTTACCTTCCACTGTTGAGTGCAGTGTTACCTGTAAGCTTGTGGTATATCACCCTTGTTAGGCTGATGTAAATTCTTTCTGTACCTATTTTTTTAGAGTTTTTATACTGAAAAGAAGTTGAATTTTGTTAAATGCCTCTTATGCATCTATTGAGCCAATCACATGATTTTGATTTTTCATTTTGTTAATATGGTGTATCACATGGACTTACTTGCAGATGTTAAAAATACCCTCATCAAAGGAATGAATCCTACTTGATAAGGGTGCATAATATTTTTAACATGTTCTTGAATTCAATTTCCTAGTAGTTTGTTGAAGATTTTTTAGTTTGTGGTTATCAGGGATATTGGCTTGTAATTTCCTTTCCTTGTAGTGTCCTTTTCTGAATCCAGTGCCAGGATAATGTTGGCCACATAAAGTTAATTTGGAAGTATTTCTTCTTCAAAATTATGGAATGGCTGGAGAAAATGGTATTAATTTTTCTTTAAATGTTGTGTAGAATTTACCTGTGAAGCCACTTGATCTTGGGCTTTTCTGTGTTGGGGAGGTTTGGTTACTGATTCAATATACTTGCTCATCATTTGTCTGTTCAGATTCTCTATTTCTTAATTATTTTTTCAGTCTTAGCATGTTGTATCTTTCTTGGAATTTTTCTATTTCTTCTATGTTATCCAACTTGTTGATACATAATTATTTGTCATAGGCTCTTATGATCCTTTGTATTTCTGTGGTATCAGTTGTAATGTCTCTTCTTTCATTATAATTTTATTAATTTGAGTTTTATTTCTTCTTAGTCTAATTAAAGTTTTGACAATTATATTTATCTTTTAAAAAACAACTTTTATTTTCATTTATCTTTTCTATTATATTTCTTGTCTCTATTTTATTTATTTCTAATGTAATCTTTATTTCATACCTTCTGCTAGCTTTGGGTTCACTTTATTCTTTCTTTTCTAGTCCCTTAACTTGTAAATTTAGGTTGTTTATTTGAGATCTTTCTTTTCCATTAAAGTAACCATTTATCATATAATATTCCCTCTTAGAATTGCTTTTGCTGCATCCCATTAGTGTTGGTATGTTATGTTTCCATTTTCAGTTGTCTCAAGATATTTTTGGATTTCTTTTTGATTTCTTCATTGACCCATTGGTTGTTTAGGAGTGTACTATTTAACTTCCACATATTTGTTGGTTTTCTGGTTTCCTCTGTTATTGGTTTCTAGTTTAATACCATTTTTGTTGTAAACAATACTTGAAATAATTTCAATCTTCTTAAGTATGTTAATACTTATTTTGTACCCTAACATATGATATGCCCTAAAAAACATTTTGTGTATGCTTGAAAAGCATGTGTATTCTTCTGCTGTTGGATGAAATATTCCGTATATGCCTATTAGGTTCATTTGATCCTAAGTACAGCTTAAGTCCATTATTTCTTTCTTGATTTTCTAGCTAGGTGTCTATCCATTGCTGAGAGTTGGGTATTGAAGTCTCCTATGATCATTGCATTGTTTATTTTTGCCTTCAGATAGGTTAACAATTGTTTAATATATTTAGATGATCCCATATTGGGTGCATATATATTTACAATGATTACATCCTCTTAATGAATTAATCCCTGTATCCTTATCTAATGACCTTCTCTGTCTCTTGTTACTATTTTTGCCTTAAAGTCTGTTTTTTTTTTCTGATATAAGCATAGCTATCCCAGATTTCATTGGTATCCATTACATGTAATAACACCTTTTTCCATCCTTTTATTTTCAGCTTATGATAGTCCTTAATGTATAAGTGAGTCTTTGGCAGTCAGCATATAATTAGATCTAGCTTTTCATCGACTCAGCCACTCTATGCTTTTTAATTGAAGAATTTAAATATTTATATTTAGTGCAAGTAGTGATAGGTAAGGACTTATTATTTTGTTAATGGCTTTCAGGTTGTTTTGTATTTTTATGAGATAATTTAAAATGTATTTATTGATTGCAGCCCCTGATTCCTGGCACAGACTTCTTAAACCCTTTTATTTCCTTTACTGATGATGGTAGTAGGAGCATAATTTGTTCTAATATTTGGTCTTTGACCTTGGTTCCTGACTTGGATCTCCTGAAACCCCTTGTAATTTCCTGGGTGATAAGAATATTTCTTTTTCTAGTGAAGCAATTCTTGGTGGACTCCTGGATAACTGCTGGATGAGGGCTTGTGACAAAAAAAAAGACCAAGCCATGATTAGAAGCTTGGAAAATTCATCCTCATCCCCCATTCTCCTGAGAAAAGAGAACAACTGAAATTGGAGTTAATGGTCAATCATAGTTGAAAGAGGTGTTTCATTCTGTAGATCAGTATCATCAGCTGTCGGAGGAAACCTTGAAATGGATTCTGAAAATCACCAATTTGGGGGCTATGTCTTTGGTTTTGAATGCTGCAGACTGGAAGAGCATCTTTGGGTTGATCAGGACCCTCAGCTCACTATGGAATAATCACAGATGACTATACATGATTCAGACACACAATTTCTGTGGAAACAACCAAACCGGTAGACTGGATAAAAGCCACTATATGGTGTATTTACTCTGACAAGGGGAATTGTCTATCTCCCTCTATAAATGTCAAGTGAAACAAGCCAGATGAAGCAGCTAATATGTTTTGTATGAAAGCCCTGTGAGCCTGGGTTTACTATGACTGAGCTTTTCACTCACTGAATGTGTCTGTTACTCAGATCATGGTAAATGTCATGGTTAAGAGGTCTCCTTTCACATGGGTACCTGATATAATCTTTTTTAAAAAGATTTTATTTACTTTTAGAGAGAGGAGAAGGGAGGGAGATAGAGAGGGAGAGAAACATCAATGGGTGGTTGCCTCTCACATGCCCCCCACTGGAGACCTAGCCCACAACCCAGGCATGTGCCCTGACTGGGAATAGAACCAGAGACCCTTTGGCTCACAGGTCAGCACTCAATCCACCGAGCCACACCAGCCAGGGTAGTACCTGACATAATCTTATTGTTATAAAACTGAAGAAAGAATAGTTCAGGAAACTTTATTGAATTCGCTATCTCAACTTTCCCTCATGGGCCTTATAGATGCTAATAAAATATTAAGTTAATTAATAAGAGAATGGGGAAAGGTGGAGGAAAGAAACAAAAAACTAGCCCAAACCAGGTGGAAATTTTTAAATGATTATAAAGGAATTAGGTGACAAAAAGAAATATTGTAATGGTAAAATTAAAAGGAAACATAAGGGAGAGGATAGAATTACAGGACTCACCCCAGCAGGGTGGAGTTTAAGAAATTTTAGGTTATTAAGAAATTATATGAGTAAAACAGATATTGAAATGTTTAATACACTACTGCCAAGGATTAGGTGGGCTGGGGCAGCCCCTGCTTGTCACCCAATATTAAAGGGTTTCAAACAACTACAGTGCATTTCCCCCAGTTTGAAAAAAAAAGAAAGCCCGAAGGCAGAGATTATAATGAGAAACCTGACCAACTACTCATGTCAGTGGTCAAAATCAGGCTAATCAAGGTAAAGATTGACAAAAGGGCCAGAGTCCTTTGGCTTGATCTATCGTGGGTCCCAAAGCCTTTTGCACAATAGTGGTCAGGGGGTAGAAAAGAGCTGTTGCTGAGATCCCTTGATACAGGAGTTCCATGCACTCTGGAACCAAAACTCATTAATGAAGCCCTAATGTGGGCTACAATTAGATTGAAAGAACATATAAATGTGAGAGCTGATGTTATGAAAGTTGGAATGTTTAAACAAACATGTAAAGTGGTTGTGTCACCTTTACCTGAATGTTTTATGGGAATAGATATTATGTCTGGCTGGGGAACACTTCCTCTACTAGTATTATAAAACCAAGACCTGTTGTTGGAAGTCCTGGTGGAGGCTACAGTTAAGGACATAAAGTTTAATGGAATTATGGTAAAAGTTTGTAGAATTAGTATGTTTGAACAAGCTTTATGTGAACTGACTGTATCACTTTTACTTGATCGTGTTATGGAGATGGACATTGTATCTAACCGGAAATATTTCTTCTATTTAGGACTGGAAAACAGAGGCATGTAAATCTTTCAAGCAATATTAGTTGGACATGTTAAATGGGAACTAGTAAGATTACCTGAGCTCACACTGTGTGGAATAGAATACAGTGGATAGGGACAGATTCTTTGTGTGACAGCCTTATGCAGAGCCTTCTAGATTCCTGGAATGTGTTGGAACTTTTTAAGGTCCTTCTTCCCCAAAGTATTTCATCCCCCTTCCCTTTCCTTGTTATTGATTTATTATTTATTTATTTTCCATTGCCATTATCCCTCCATATTCTTCCACCTTCACCCATTCCCTCACCCCCCTGAATTTACCACATTGTTGTCTGTGTCCATGAATTCCCCTTTCCTTTCAATAATTTTAATAACATACTGTTATCCCCAACTGTTATCTGTTCTCTCATGTAAGAGTGACAAAAACATTTGCATGTAAATGTTTTTGAAGAGTACTTCCCAGGTAGTGGCTTTAGTGCTGGGTGAGTTCTGAGGTAGGTAAAATAAATCTTTTGAACCAGTCTTCCAAGGAAAAAAATCCAACAGATTAACTAATGATAATCTTTGCAAATGGGGTCTATTCTATTCCAGTGCTGGTACTGGGAATACAAAATAATAATTCAATCAAGGTTGAACTAAGGAGGAAAAGATGGAACTAGTGTAAATTAAAATGCCACAAAGCTCACTATAATTAGCAAGATTCAGCAGTTTTTCTTGAGTAAGTACTGCCTGGGTTGCTGCAAGTTTTTGGTTTGTTTCCAGAGTTCCAAAAATATTGATTCTGACAGGTATTTGTTGCCAGTTCTTTGGTTGCTTTTATTGGGGAGTAAACTGAAGTTTCTTCCTCTGCTTCTTTATATACTATCTTTCTGCACACATACTTTTAATTAGAGTGAGAAAAGCAAACACAATTATGAATCAATAGGTTGTTTTCCAAATTCTCTCTTCAAATTCACTTTTTCTCATAAGAAAACGTTCTCACACTGTCAAATTCGGCAAAAACAAGTAGATGAGGCAAAAGATATGAAGGGAGAATCAAGGAATGAGGATTGAATGATTTTGAAGTATGATTAGACACAAAAGCCACAAAGCCCTACACATTTAGAGATAGCCTGGGCCCTTGTCTCTGAACTCAGCAGCTGAAGTGAAGGGAGAAACATGACTAGTACAATGTCAACAAATGTTCATAAGATTATAACAAACCAGCTTCTCAGAAATATACTTTTTCTAGTACTGATATATGAAACACCTCTTCCATAGGTCATTGAAAGAGAACAATTAGCAAATAAAATAAATGAAGTACTCATTATATCTTCACAGTAACTACAGCGTGTTTTGTAAGAGTATTCTTGAAAAGAAATGAAAAGGGGAAAAGTCTAATGGTGTAAGGCCTTGGATGCACTCAGCTCAGTAATAGTAACTCCATGAATAGACATCACATATGCATCCAGGTGAAAAGCATTTTGTTTGTCCAGCATGATGCATTTCTCAAACTTTTTTGATCTCAGGATTGCTTTAAAAATGATTGAGGACTCCAAAAAATTCTGTATTTATGCAGGTTATATCTAGCAATATTTTCTCTGTTACAAATTAAAATAACAACTTGACAAACATATACTTGTTAGTTTATTTAAAATGATAAATCCATTGCATGTTAACATATAGCATATTTTCTAAAACAAAAAAATTAGTGAGAAGAATAGAATTGTTTTATATTTAACAAACCTCTTTAATGTCTGGTTTAATAGAAGATAGCAGGGTTCTCATATTTGCTTCTGCATTCCAGCTGCTAAGACACATGTTGGATAAAGTATATGAAGAAAATCTGGCATCAAACAGATATGTCATTGGAAAATGAAAGACTATTTTAAGAGCCTTTCTGATCATTGTGGATATTCTTCTTTAATATTATAACAAAATTTGCAAAGTGACTATTTCAGATTAGTTGCAATGTGGAATCTGAAAGTGTATTA
This sequence comes from Carollia perspicillata, assembly GCA_004027735.1. NCBI lineage: Eukaryota > Metazoa > Chordata > Mammalia > Chiroptera > Phyllostomidae > Carollia > Carollia perspicillata. Next base: position 23,065 of record PVKM010002128.1, on the reverse strand, counting down.
ATAAAATTTTTATATACTGTTACGTTACAACCCATTGTTGTAACTTGTACTTTGAATGGATCTTTTATCTATGTATGATTTTGTAACATCATACACTGATAATTTGGAAAATACTGGTTTGCTCAGTTATATAGATCTTCTAAATTCTGACATATTTTGAATGCAATATCTAAAACCCATATTAATGAATACCACCACCAATTTCCAAAGAGAGTCTTTAAGTATTGGGAAGCTGTCAAGCTCAGTAGCAGAAACAAGTTTCTCAAATTTTTAATTTTCAGTTTAAGTTTAGATTTTATCATTGGGAACAAATACTATCAGTTGTTTTTCTTGAAATTACAGGGTCCTTTTGTTCATTTTGAAGAAAATAACTGACAAATACCTATATCTAAATTACTGTATTTTGGAAGTCAGTTGTTCTTTCAAGTAAAAATGGTGTCCAAAGAAATAAGAGACTAGTTTCACTCCTAAGTCAATTGCACACATGCTTTTCCTAGAGATAAACATTATGGTTCTGTGTGCTGTAGAATAGCTTTATTAATGCTTTCCATTTCATCATACAGTGTATTGTTTTGTGTATTCAAAGGTTGAGATAGAATAAAATTAGTTAACTTTAACTTAGCATCAACAATATTCTTTTGAGAGTTCCAGCCAAGATGGAGGCATAGGTAAAAATGCTTTGCTACCTCACACAACCAAAGGAAGGATAATAATCAATTTAAAAACAAAAAACAACCAGAACTTTCAGAAAATCAAACTGCAAGGAAGTCTGACAAACAAGGAGTTAAAGAAACATTCATCCAGACTGGTAGAAGGGGCAGAAATAGACAGCCAGGGAAAAGAGAATGTGTGGCAAAGCTTCACACTGTGTGGGTGAGGTAGGGACTGGCTCATCAGGTGGTCCCACATTCATGCACACATAAGCTGTGAAGAACAACTGGAGAGAAAGACATACTGCAAAACCTAGGGTTTCAGTGTGAGATACTCACACTAGAGACTCAAGACTTCTGGCTGTATAAATCTCTGGTGGTTGCCACCAGAGGAGAAACTCCCAGTCTCACAGGAGAGTCTGTTGGAGAGAACCACAGGGTCCTAGAACATACACAAACCCACCCACCTGGGAGTCAGCACCTGAAAGGACACAGTATGCTTGTGGGAAGTGATGGAAGTGATGACAAATGGGGTGAGTGCCAAGCAAGCAGCATTGTTCTCTCTCTGGCCTCTCCCTCACAGACAGCACCACAACGCAGCAAAGAGCATTGCCCCACACTGGTGAATACCTAAGGTTCTGCCCCCTTATGACATAACAGGTGTGTGGAGACAAAGAAATATGGCCTAAATGAAAGAACAGCTCAAAACTGCAGAAAAAGAACTAAGCAATGAGAAGATAGGCAACCTATCTCAAACAGCGTTCAAAACACTGCTAATCAGGATGCTCATAGAAATGATTGAGTTTGGTTTGGAAAATTAAAGAAATGAATGCTACCCAAAGTGAAATAAGCAAAATATGCAAGGAACCAGGAGTGAAGAGAAGGAAAATGGGACTCAAATAAACAATTTGGAGCACAAGGAAGAAATAAACATTCAACCAGACACAAGGAAGAAACAAAAATTCAAAAAAATGAGAAGACGGTTAGGAACCTCTGGGACAATTTTAAATGTTCCAACATCAGAATCATAGGGCTGCCAGAAGGATAAGAGAAGGAGCAAGAAATGGAAGATTTACTTGAACAAATAATGAAGGAAAACTTCCCCAACATGGTGAAGGAAATAAACTTCCAGGAAGACCAGGAAGCTGAGAGAGTCTCAAAGAAATTGGATCCAAGAAGAAATATACCAAGGCACATCATAATTAAGTTACTCAAAATTAAAGATAAGAAGAGAATCTTAGAAGCAACAAGAGGAAAGGAGAGAGGTACCTACAAAGGAGTGCCCATGAGACTATCAGTTGATTTCTCAAAAGAAACCTTGCAGGCAAGAAGGGCCTGGAAAGAAGTATTCCAAGTCATGAAAGGCAAGGACCTACATCCAAGATGACTCTATCCAGCAAAGCTATCATTTAGAATGGGAAGGCAGATCAAGTGCTTCCCAGACAAGGTCAAGTTAAACGAGTTCATCATCACCAAGCTGTTATTATATGAAATGTTAAAGGGACTTATCTAAGAAAAAGAAGAATATCAAAACTATGAACAGTAGAATGACAACAAACTCACAACTATCAACAACTGAACCTGAAAAACAAAAACAAAACCAAGCAAACAACTAGAACAGGAACAGAATCACAGAAATGGAGATCACATGGAGGGTTATCGGTGATGAGGGAGAGGGAGGTGGATGGGAGAGAAAGGTACAGGGAATAAGAAGCATAATTGGTAGCTACAAAACAGACAGGGGTAGGTTAAGAATAGTATAGGAAATAGAGAAGCCAAAGACCTTATATGAACAACCCAGGGACATGAACTAAGGGGAGGAGTGCAGGACTCTGGCGGGGGGTACAGGGCAGAGGCAACATAAAGGGGGGAAAAAAGTTCAGACTACTGTAATAGCATAATCAATAAAATATACTTTAAAAAGAATATTATTTTATTTTACTTATTTATTTGAAATATTTTATTGTTTATGCTATTACAGTTGTCCCAATTTCCCCCCTTTATTCTTAAATAAAAATTTATTTTTGTTTTGTTTGCTTGTGTTTCTTTTTGTTTGTTTGTTTACAGTGATGGTTAGCAGTAAAGAACATGAAGATGACCACTAATAGTATAGTTTGTACCATTGCCTTGTTTCAAGCTAAGATGCTAGCAGCTTATCTTTGTATTTGCACCACTCATGCAAATGTTAACACAGTGAAAAAGGAATTAGGAATCTTATCAATTAGTATAATTTTATATTATTATATATTTAGAATAATTAGGTTGAGTATTAATATACAAATGAAATTGTCCATGGGAACCATCTGTAAAGGTCTCTGTAGAGCACTCTTTGAGAACTTTTGATCTAGAGGAACAGTTGGGCTACATACCCACCAAGTAATTAAATATATTAATATAATTTTTGTTATATGTATATTCAGATGGTACAGTATAGTAAAATTTTACTTTCACTTATTTTTTAAATATATTTTATTGATTATGCTATTACAGTTTTCCTATTCCCCCCTTCATTCCCCTCCACCCTGCACACCCTCTCCCACCCACATTCCCCACCTTTAGTTCATAACCATGTGTCATAAGTTCTTTAGCTTCTACATTTCCCATACTATTCTTGCCTTCCCCCTGTCTATTTTCTACCTTCCATCTATGCTACTTATTCTCTGTACCTTTTCCCCTTCTCTCCTCCTCCCACTCCCCTGTTGATAACCCTCCATGTGATCTCCATTTCTGTGATTCTGTTCCTGTTCTAGTTGTTTGCTTAGTTTGTTTTTGTTTTTGTTTTAGGCGTGGTTGTTAGTAATTGTGAGTTTGCTGTCATTTTACTATACATGTTTTTTGTCTTCTTTTTCTTAGATAGGTCCCTTTAATATTTCATAAAATAAGGGCTTGGTGATAATGAACTCCTTTAACTTTGCCTTATCTGAGAAGCACTTTATCTGCCCTTCCATTCTAAATGAAAGCTTTGATGGATACTTCAATCTTAGATGTACATCCTGTCCTTTCATGACTTGGATTACTTCTTTCCTGCCCCTTCTTGCCTGCAAGGTCTCTTTTGAGAAATCAGCTGACAGTCTGATAGGAACTCCTTTGTAGGTTATTGTCTCTTTATCTTTTGCTTCTTCTAGGATTCTCTCCATTTTTATCTTGGCTAATATAATTATGTCGTGCCTTGATGTGTTCCTCTTTGGGTCCAACTTCTTTGGGACTCTCTGAGCTTCCTGGACTTCCTGGAAGTCTATTTCCTTTGCCAGATTGGGGAAGTTCTCCTTTAATATTTGTTCAAATAAGTTTTCCACTTGTTGCTCTTCCTCTTCCCCTTCTGGTACCCCTATAATTTGGATGTTGGAACATTTAAAGATGTCCTGGAGGTTCCTAAGCCTCTCCTCATTTTTTTGAATTCTTGTTTCTTCATTCTTTTCTGATGGGATGTTTCTTTCTTCTTTCTGGTCCATTCCATTGATTTGAGTCCCAGTTTCTTTCCCATCACTATTGGTTCCCTGTGCATTCTCCTTCGTTTCATTTAGCGTAGCCTTCATTTTTTCATCTAATTTGTGACCAAAGTCAACCAGTTCTGTGAGCATCCTGATTACCAGTGCTTTGAATTGTGCACCTGATAGATAGGTTGGCTATCTGTTCATCGCTTAGTTGTATTTGCTGTGGAGTTTTCATCTGTTCTTCCATTTGGGCCATTTTTTTGCCTTGTTACACCTGTTGTGTATAAAGGGCGGAGCCTTAGATGTTCACCAGGGTGGGGCAACCCAGTTGCTGGGTTGTGATGCTGTATTTGGGGGCAGGGTCCAAGAGGGAACGATGGCACTTGCTCCACTCTCTGTTGGATCTCAGTCCTTTCCACCACTTCCTCCAAGCAAACTGTGCCTTTCTGGTGCTGATTCCCATGTGGTTGGGCTTCTATACATTCTAGGACCCTGTGGAATCTCTCCAACAAACTCTCCTGTGAGGTTGGGTGTCTCTCCCTGCGCCTCAACCCCCACAGGTGTTTTCAATCGGTGTTTGAGGCTTTTTATTTCCCAGCGCTTGGGCCCTGGGTTGCGTGGTCTGTTTCACTCCCCAATTTTGCCTGGTTTATTTCTGCATGAATGTGGGACCACCTGGTCAGCTGCCTTGTGTGCATTGCCTCTCTTCACAGTCTCCACCTCACTGGTGTGCCCATTGCCACCCTGTGCCCGGGTTCTGCCAGCTGCCACCTGCATGCTCAGGGTCCTCCTGCTGCCATCTTGCATGCCCAAGGTGCCTTTCACACCCAGTGCCATAGCTTTTTTGCCACAACCCCTCTCCATCCAGCTGCCCCACTCCTCCCCACTTACTGTTCTGGATGAATGTGTCTATTTTATCTCCTTGGTTGTCCGACTTCCATACAGTTAAATTTTCTGTCAGTTCTGGTTGTTATTTTGTTTCTAAATTGTTGTTGTCCTTGTTTTGGTTGTGCGAGGAGACACAGTATGTCTGCCTGTGCCTCCATCTTGGCCAGAAGTATTTTCACCTATTTTTTAAAATATATAATCTTTATTATATTTTTCCATTATCGTTTAGTCCCCTCAAAATCTGCTCCCCCCAGCAATCATCACACTGTTGTCCATGTCCATGAGCATTTTTATTTTTTGTTCAGTCCTTATAAAATTTAAAATTGGACTCTCTGTTTTGAGATCACTGTAGATTCACATGCATTTGTAAGAAATAGTAGAAAGAGATCTGTGTGTCCAATTAATTTACTCCATTTCCTTCAATGGTAACATCTTCCAAAACTATAGTACAATCTCACAACTAGATTAATGACACGGATACAGTCAAGAAAGAGAACAGTTCTATTACCAAAAGAATCCCTTGTGTTGCCTTTTTATAGTCATGACCACTTTCTTCCTCCCCATTGCTTCCTGTCTTCTGTCTCTGACTCCTGGCAATTATTGATCTCTTTTCATTCTATATTTTGTCATTGCAGTAAGGTTATAAATGGAATTATATAATATGTAACCTTTTGACATTTTCACTCAACATAATTTCCTGGAGGTTCATTCATGTTGTTGCATGTATTAATATTTTATTCCTTTCATTGCTGATAAGTATTCCATTGCATGGATATACAGTTAGTTTATCCAATCACCCTATGAAAACTTTTGTGTTGTTTTTAGTTTTTGGTTACTTCAAACAAAGCTGTTATTAAAATTCATATACAAGTATTTGTGTGAACATAAGCTGTCATTTCTCTGAGATAAGCACCTAATAGTACAATTTCTGCATTGTATGGTAATTACATGTTTGTATTTTAATAAACTGTTAAACAGTACCATTTTTCATTCCCACCAGCAAAGTATGAGTGATTCACTTTCTACATCTCCTTGCTAGCATTTAGTGTTTTCACAGTTTTCTATTTTAGCCATTATGATAGGTGTATATTTATATATCATGTTTTAATTTACATTTCTCTAATAGATAATGTGGAACATCTTTTCATGTGTTATTACAATTTATATAAACTTGTCATCAAAATGTTTGTTCATGTCTTTCCTATTTTTTAATTGGACTGTTTCTTTTAATAGATAAGTTTTCAAAGTTCTTTATTAATTATACAAACTTGTTTTTGTTTTTTCTTCTCAAATGTTTATACTTTCACATTTTACACTTATATCCGTGCTCCATCTTGAATTATTTTTATAAGGCATGAGACTTACATTGAAGTTAATTTTTGCCTATGAATATCCAATTGTTCTACCACCATTTGGTGACTAACTTTTGTAACTCTGTCAAAAATCAGCTTAACATATTTGAGTGGGTCCATATCTGGGTTTTCTATTCTCAACTGAGCTATGTATCTACCTCTCCACTATGACTACACTGTCTTGATTATTCTAACTATATAATAACCTTTAATATCAGATAGAATAATTCCTCCCACTTCACTCAATTTTTTTAAAAAGATTAATTTAGTTATACTAGGGTCTGTACTTTCCATTTAAATTTTAGAATAAGCTGGGCTGTCTCCAAAAATTGTCTATTTTGGTAGAAACTGCATTAAACCTACACACCTATTAAGGGAGAATTGACATCTTTACCATGTTTTGTCTTTCCACTCCATGGATATGATATATTCTTCCATAGATTTATATATTTGATTTCTTTAATTAACACTGTAATTTTCAGAATAGAGATTCTGTACCTGTTTCTTAGGTTTATACCTAAGTATTTTATTTTATTTGGACCCTACCAATTTATATGGCCTGGAAACATGTTACCAGATTATTTCTCAGTCCTCTTTCCTTGTTAAATGATTTTATAAGGTATTCACCAATACAGACCTTTAAAGTATTTTATTAAGATATAATATGCATTCATAAAAGTGGAGAAACAATCAATGAATTTTCACAGACAGAACACAGCCATGTATTTCACACTTAAATCAAGAAATAGAACATGACCAGTATACTCAGAAGTCCTTGTTTCCACCTGCTTCCATTGACTGCCATTCCTAAGGTAACCATCAAACTGTTTTTAATAGTATAGACTAGTTTACCTATTCCTTTTTCTATCTGGAGATTTTTGTTCAACACCCTGTTCATGAAATCTACCTGTTCTATTGTGTATAGTTATAATTTGTTCATCTTCATTGTTGTACAGTATTATGTCTTTAAAAATATCACAATTAATTAATCCATTCATTCTGCATGGGTATATAGGTATTGTATTAAGCAGGGTTTTCTAGAGAAACAGACCCAATAGATTGTGTGTGTGTGTGTGTGTGTGTGTGTGTGTGTGCAAGGAATTGGCTCATATGATTATGGAAGCTGACAAATTCCAAAATATGCAGGTTAAGTCAGCAAGTTGGAGACTCTACAGAGCCAGTGGTATAGTTTCAGTATGAAGGATAGCAACCAGCCCAGAAAGAGCCAATGTTTACATTAAAATGTGAAGGCAGAAAAAAAGCCTATATCCCAAGCAAGAAGTCAGGCAAGAGGAATTCTTTCTTACTTGGGGGAAGGCCAGACTTTTTGTTCTATTCAAACCTTCAACTGATTGGATATGGCCAACCTGCATTATGAAGGACAATCTGCTGTACTCAGTTTACCAATTTAAGTGTCAATCTTATGAAAATCACACTCACAAAAACACCTAGAATAATATTTGATTAGGTATCTGAGTACCCCATATTTTGATCAAGTTGATATATAAAATTAACCATATTTTACATCAAATAACCATCCTCATGGTTATATATATTTTACATCCTCATGGTTATATATATATTTTATAACCATATTTGATCAAATTATAGTTTGGGCTAGTGTGAGTATGCTGCTATGAAGCCTCTTGAATATGTCTTTGGGTGAATATATGTGTGTGTTTTTGTTGAGTACATATCTAGGAGTGAAATCACTGTGTCATATTGTAAGCATACATATATTCAGCTTTAGTATATATAGCCAAAGAGTTTTAAAAAATGGATTTGTAAATTTATACTCCTAACAGCAACATATGAAACTTCTGGTTGCTCCACATACTTGTGATGTCATAACACTTAGCATTTTTTCTCATTCTTTTTTAATGTTTTATTGTTTATGCTATTATGGTCCTCCCATTTTTCTCCTTCAACCCCCTAACTCTTTGCTTTTTTTTGTATTTTTTATTTTAGTTATACTGAAGGGTTTATATAGACATTGCATTGTAGCATCAATTTGCATTTCCTTGATAAAGAAGTAGAGCTTCTTTCAATGTCTAATGGCCTTTTTGTTATGATTTTTGTAAAGTGTCTGATCAGATTTTTCTTTTTTCTTTTAAATTATATTTAACTAATTATGCTGTTACACTTGTCCCAGTTTCCCCCCTTGGCCTTCATCCACAACCCCCAAATCCGTCAGGTAATTACCACCCTTTGTTCATGTCCATGGGTCATGCATATAAGTTCCTTGGCTACTCCATTTTCTGCACTGTACTTTACATCCTCATAGCTATTCTGTAACTACCTATTTGTACTTTGTAATTCCCTCACATCTTCACTCATCCCCTCACAGCCCCCTCCCATTTGGCAATCATCAAAATGCTGTCCGTAACCATGAGTCTGTCTCCGTTCTTCTTGTTTCCTTAGTTTTTTTAGACTCAATTGTTAATATATATGTATTTTTGCCATTTTATTGTTCATAGTTTTGATCTTATTTTTCTTAAATAAGTCTCTTTAACATTTCATATAACAATGGATTGGTGATGATAAACTTCTTCAGCTTTTTCTTGTTTTGGAAGCTCTTTACCTGCCCTTCAATTCTAAATGATAGCTTTGCTGGGTACAGCAATCTTGGCTGTAGGTCTCTGTTTATCATGACTTTGAATATTTCTTGTCAATCCCTTCTAGCCTGCAAAGTTTGTTTTGAGAAATCAGCTGACAGTCTTATGGGAACTCCCCTATAGGTAACTAACTGCTTTTCTCTTGGTCCTTTTAAGATCTCTCTTTATCTCTAACCTTTGGTCTTTTAATTATGATGTGTCTTGATGTGGGCCTGTTTGCGTCCATTTTGTTTGGGATACTCTGTGCTTCCTGGACATGCGTGTCTTTTTCCTTAATCAATTAGGGAAGTTTTCTTTCATTCTTTTTTCAAATAGATTTCTTATTTCTCTTCTCCTTCTGGCACCACGATGATGCAGATGCTGGTCTGCTTAAAGTTGTCCCAGAGTCTGCTTACATTATCCTCATTTCTTTTGGACTCTTTTTTTCTTCTTGTTGCTCAGATCGGGTTTGTTGTTGTTGTTGTTGTTGTTGTTGTTGTTGTTGTTGTTTTCTTATGTTCCATATCATTGCTTTGATCCTTGGCTCCACCCATTCTCCTGTTGATTTCCTGTCCACTGTTCTTTATTTCCATTAGTAAATCCTTCATTTCTGCCCAGGTCTTTTTTATGCTGTTGAGGTACTCACTAAGTTCCTTGAGCATCCTTATTACTAGTGTTTTCAATTGTGCATCTGATAAATTGCTCATCTCCATTTCATTTAGCTCTTTTTCTGGAGTTTTTATCTGTTCTTTTGTGCCATGTTTCTTTTTCTCTTCATTTTGGCAACCTCCCTGTGTTTGTATGTATAAAGTAGAGCTCCTATGACTCCTTGGCTTGATAGAGGGATCTACTGTAGTAGGTCTTATGGAGTCCAGAAGCCCAGCTTCCTTATCACTCATGCTGGGTACTCAGGGTGCGCGCTTCGTGTGGGCCATTTAGCTAGAGGCACAGTGGATGGGGGCTCACTGAGGGTGGTTGTACCTTTTTTGAGAGGATTTAGAAAGATGTAGAGCTTGAACTGAGACCATCCATTCACATGGAAAAGCCACTGTTAACATCTTAGGTAGGCCATAAATTTGGTTGGCAGAGCCTCAGGGATTACAAATGGTGGAACAATCTGTGTTAGCCAGGTTGATGGAGTCTCAGATATGGCCCCCACTTCCCAGTTCTGTGGCTCAGTGGTGGGAGGACTCAGAAAAGGAACAATGGTCTTCGTTCTCCTTTCTGTCTTGGGGAAAGCTGTCCCTCAGCTCTCATTCTGATGCCAGACACTTCAGTTCCTCCCTATATGCCACTGGTGCCCTTCAAGCCACTGCCCCAGTACTGGAACTCAGAGGGAGTGAATTTGAGTATGTGAGTCGATGTGTGGGTTCTTTAAGAGGAACTCCCTGGGACTCCAGTATTCCTTTCACTGACTCCATCCCCGCTGGTTTTTACATCCAGAAGTTATGGGGGTTTATCTTCCTGGCACTGGAACCCTGAGCACTGGAAACCTGAGGTCTTGGTGTGTGGTGGGACCCCTCACTTCTGAGATATCTGTTCCAAATTTTTATCCACCACAGAAGTGTGTGGGACCAGCTTGTTCCTCATATCTGCATCTACCACCAGTCTGGATGGATGCAGTTTTTTTCTGTTCTGTAGTTGTTGGACTTCCATTCATCTTGATATCTGATGGTTCTGAGTGATGGTTGTTCTATATTTTAGTTGTAATTTTGATGTAGTCATATGAAATGTTAAGCCATGTTTACCTACACATTCATTTTGACTGGAAGTGTTGATCAGGTCTTCTGCACATTTTTCTTTTGTGTTGTGTGTCTCTTTCTTAGAAATGTATAGGAATTGTTTATCCAATCTGAATAGGAGTCTCTTGTCAGATATAAGTACCATAAATATCACCTCCTAGGCTGCAGCTTACCTTTCACTACCTTAACAGAGGCTTTCCATGTAGAGATTTTTCTAATTTTTATAGAATTCATTTTATCATTTCCCCCCTTTATGTTTAGTGCTTTTTGAATCCTGCTTAAAAAGTTATGAGGTGTTTTTTTTTAAAAAATATATATTTACTCCTCTTTCCCAAAACAATGGTTATTCAAGAAGGAAGGCTGGGTCAGGTGGTATTTGAGCTCATGCTCGCATATATCTAAACCTACAAACACCTCTAGCACTGGGAACTTTGTGCTAAATCAAGCCTTGCTTTGCTTAGCTTTGCCCCTGACCATGGTAATTTGTCCTTCTAATGGCAATGTTTCCATGCCTCATTAATTGTATTAATCTCTTCCATCCCCATTTTGTGAAATATGTCTGCATGTATCTAAACCTCCAATTATGTACAATGCTCCAAAGTTCTTTCCCAATGAACTTCTGGGATCTAGGCCAATTGTAAAATGGTATATAGATTTAGGTGTTCTTCAGCAAAGCCTTTAAATTAAGAAAATTTTATTCCATCTGGGTCATTGAGGACTTTGGATATGCTGCCTAATTGTACGAGCTACCATATTTAAATGTCACCTCTAGACAAACAAAGACACCTTCATACACATATTTCTCTCATGACTATTTTTTAATTTTTCTTTTTATTGTTTTAATAAGAGCATAAGCAGTTCTTTTAATCTAACAATTTGGGTATAAAGGTTCTATAAATAACAATTGATGCACCAGCTTAATTAGGGAATAATATGGAAAGCATTATTATGAGAATAGTTCAGTAATTTTGATAGATATTAGGAGTTCCCAATTGGCCAGTAATCCTTAGCAAGGAGCTAAATGTTTAGAACAAGATAGAATTGAAAAAAATTATAAAAAGGGGAAAGTGAAAGAGAGAAGATAAAAGGACAGCCTAAAGGGATAATAATAAAAATTAATTGTGTTCCAGAAGATCATTTAAAATATTTGGATACTGGAGTGTAATTTTTCTTGGCAAATAAAAAGTTAGACAGAGTAGTGCAATAAGTAGGGTAGACTACCAAAATTTACTTAATGCACAATCTAGCAACAATAGTGCCATGACTTGGCTTTGTTCCAAGTTTCACAAAGGTGTTAACATCCCAGTCTTTGGGCCTAAATTCATTTAAGCTGAGCAAGAAAACTTAAATTTCATACAGACCTGAACCCAAAGAGTCATCACCTATGAAAGGGGGGGGTAGAAAGTGTAACCTTATGGCAGCAAGGGAATAAATAATTCTGTAGCTGGAAGATGGGAAGATAAGTGACTTGAGCCTGTGTTGTCCCCAGATCCACTATGACCAGTGGGAGGGAATGCCTGAGCGAGGGATGCAGTAAATTAGCCATCACTGACTGACCCAAGCAGCTATGGTGGGAGCACAGATGTCAGGAGATAACTACAAGCTATTTGGAAAGTGTCGTCTACTTGTCACTTCTCTGTAGGTTCGATCTAGTTTTAAGGAACTGAGCATCTAAATTAAATCAGAGTTGATAGACACCATAATGCCTCTAGTTTATTAATTCTATGGTGATTTAAAACAAAATTACTAAAGTCTCAATTAGATTTTTGAAATTCCAAATGTATCAGGTAAAAACTCAGTTTTGGCAAAAACAAATTAGTCATACCCACATGCCCTTCTGCACACCCATCTGCCAAATTGCTTAAATTTCTAAACAGTTTCTAAATTAAATAAATTAAGCTCATTTACTTGTGCCTAAGTTTTAAGACTTAACTGCACATCATTGCTCCCAAATTTTATCAGTAAAAAACAAGTAGTTCGTTTGAAGTTCTATACACACACAAACACAATAAAATGAATTTTTAAGATATACTATGTAAATGTCAGACATAACCAAATGTAAACATGCTTGTAATCAATAGAATTACACACAGTACATGCTATGGTAATAATATGTATCATTTATAAAGAAGAATGCCTACAGAAGATAAAAGAGAAGATGGGTGAGAAAAATGTATGCCACTCACCTCAGGAAAAATAGGTGAATGTTACAGTTAACATTCTTTAAAAATGTATCCAGGGCTACATTTTGGAACTAGCTTTTCTGAGGTCCTGTTACACCATGAAGTGAGAAGCAAGAGGACATTACCCTCCAGAATGAGGCTGTATCTCCCTATCATCTAGTCTAGCAGTTCTCTGTGGTCCCTGGAGACCAGTGTCAGCATCATCATCAGCATCTGGGAACTGAAAATTCCTGGGTTATAACCTGTACTACAATAAATATTAAAAGGTTTTCAAAAATAGAAGAAGGAGAAGGAAAAGGAGAAGGAGGAGAAGAAGAAGAAGGAGAAGAAGAAAGAAGAAGAGATAAATTAATTCAGTAAAGTAGTAAGATACAAATTAAATATCCAGAAATCAGTTGCATTTTTACACACCAATAATAAAATATCAGAAATGTAAATTAAGAATATAATCCCATTTTCAATTCCACTAAAAAACATACCTTGGAACAAATTTAATCAAGGATATATAGACCTATAATTGGAAAATAATAAGACACTGAAGAAATAAATTGAAGAAGATACAAATAGGTGGAAACATATACTGTGTTTATGGCTAACAAGAATTAATATCATTAATATGTCCATACTACCCAAAACAATCTATAGATTCAATGCAATTCCTATCAAGACACAAATGGCATATGTCACAAAACTAGAACAAATATTTTAAAAAGTTTATATAAAGCCATAAAAGACCCCAAATACCCACAGCAGTATTGCAGAAGAACAATGTTGGAGGAATCATGATATCTGATATCAAAATACACTACAATATGATAGTAATCAAAACAGCATTGTACTCTAATAAAAAGAGTCAGATAGATCAATGGAACAGAGATCCCAAAAATAAACCAATGCCTTTATGTTCAATTAATATTTGACAAAGGAATCAAGAACATACAATGGACTAAAGATAGTGTATTCAATCAATGGTCTTCAGGAATTGGACAGAAAAATGCAAAAAATGAAAGTAGACCACTTTCTTATGCCATACACAAAAATAAACTCAAATGGATTAAAGACTTGAATGTAAGAGTCAAAACCATAAAAATCCTAGAACCAAACACAGGCAGTAAAATCTTGAACATTTTTCATAGCAATATTTTTTCTGAATTGTCTCCGCAGGCAAAGGAAACAAAGGAAAAATAAACAAATGAAACTACATCAAACTAAAAAGTTAAAGAAATTCAGCACAGCAAAGAAAATCATCAACAAAATACAAAGAGAATCCACTGAATGGTGGAATATATTCACCAATGATACATCTGATAAAGGGTTAACATCTAAAATTTATAAAGAATTTATATAACTCAATACCAAAAAAAAATCCAATTTTAAAAATGGTCAAAGGACCAGAATACATACTTTCCAAAAGCGGACATGTAGATGCCCAATACACATTTGAAAAGATATTCAACATCACAAATCATCAGAGAAATGCAAAGTAAAGCCACAATGACATAACACACCACACCTTTCAGAATGGCTGTCATTAATAAATCCATAAACAACAAGTGCTAGTCATGATGTGGAGAAAAGGGAACATTCATGCACTATTGGTGAGAATGCACATTGGTGCACTCACTGTGGAAAACAGTATGGAGTTTCTTCAAAAAATTTACAGAATGCAACAAGCAGAAAGATGGCAGAGGAGTGAGTAGAAGCCACACTAACCTCCCAGGCCCAACCTGCAATTACAACTAAATTGTGGAGCAATAACCCAGAACAAACAACTGAACAATAGGAAGGGAGAAGCCTTATAACAGAGAGAAGAACCACTTTTGGCGCAACCTGTCTGATAAGAAGTGTGGTGGAGACCTGAGAGGGCTGGCTGGTCGCCCACAAGTGGCAGTGCCAGAGGGATAATTAAGCAGCAGGTTAGACCCCCTGAGAAAAATGGGTTGTAAACCCTAAGCTGGGATCCCCAGCCAGAACACCAGAGCCCAAAAAGGACACAGATAATAGCCAGCAGTGAAAAGTGGCAGGGTTGCTTTCTGCCAGAGACTGACAGCTGGAGATACAAAGAGCTGTTTAAAAGGCCAACGCAAAACTTTTCATTTGCTGTCACTTACCTGGGGTTCAGGCAAAGGCAGGAGCAGAGTAGGCTGGAGATGCCTGAGGAGAGACTGGGGACTGAAGCTTTGGGGATAGTGTTGAGTGCCAAGAGAGTAGCTGCAGAGAAACTGGTGCTGAGTCATTCCCCAAACAGTGGCAGCCATCTTGCTAAGGCAGACTACTCCCCTCCCAGCAGCAGCAGCCTGAAGGAAAACAACAGCCCCCCACAAAAGAGACTCTACAACTGGCTCTGTGGTGCTTAAGCCTGACAGCTCAGGACAGACACACTAAATTAATAACTAAAGGAGAAGGCCATAGATGTAAATCCCTGAAAAAGGGTGGAAGGCAGAGTGGACTAGAGACACTTGAGGAGAGACTGGGGACAGAAGCTTGGAGGAGAGAACTGAGACAGTGACCACCAGGATCCTGGGGCTGAGTCTTCTCTCATACTCCACCAGCCATCCTGCTCAGGTACACCACTCCCCTTCAAGCAGCAGCAGCCTGAGGGAAAACAATAGCCCCAACCCCAGGAGGTATTCTGCCCTACCACATGGGGCTTAATCCTGACTGCTGAGTGCAAAGTAACTAATTAACAACTGAAGGAGACAACTATAGACAGCAGGTCTCTGGCAGTCTCAGAGCAGGCTGCTTAAAGTCAGACAGGGTCAACATCTGACACCACAAGAGGTGTATCTAGAAAGAAAAAAAAAGTAGTAAATACTACAGGTTACCAAGATGAAATCCACTGTGGTCTTCTCCATGATCAGTGATATTTTCTTTTCTGCATAACTTTTTAACATTCATTTCTTGTCCAGAAAGTTCGTGCATAATAAGTCACTATAATTGATACTATATTTCTCTCCTTTCTTATAACAGTCTTAATCTCTTTACATCCTTATTAATACTGATCATTTGCTGTTGATACTGAGATTGTGAGAGGGGATATTTTTGTGGACATGGGTTTGTTCCCTGGGCTTGGTTGTTTTCTTCTGGCAGTACCTGCACAACAGCATACAAGATGTGGTGGGCAGAGAGACACTCAGTCAAACAGCTGGATGGATGGACCACCAAAGAACAACCCAACAACAATCAAAACCCAACTATGTCCAGAGAGACAACATAAATGGCATCCCAAGAGCAGCAAGTTCAGGAGGTCAAGGAGACTGCACCACTGAATCTCACATGTCTCCTACCATACAAGTTCACACCACAAACTCAGAGACTCAAAACAGATTGAGCTAAGAAACAATGGCTAATAAGAAGAGTCTCACAAACAACTGGAAGACAAAGAAACAAGCCCAAAATGAAAAGAAAGGAGGAAGCCTCAGAAAGAATGCTAAATGAAATACAGGCAAATCAACTATCAGATACTGAGTTCTAAGCAATGGTCATAAGGAAACTCAATGAGCTCACTGAGAATTACCGAAAATTACAGGGAAACTACGATGAACTACCTACAAACTATATCAACATGAAAAAGGAAATAAAAAACATAAACAAGGTCCAAAAAAATGAAGAATACAATTTCTGAACTGAAGAACACAGTAGAAGGATTCAAAAGCAGGCTACATGAAGCAGAGGATCAAATCAGCAGCCTGGAGGACAAGGTAGAAAAAACATCCAGAAAGAGCAAGAAAAGGAAAAAAGACTCAAAAAGAATGAAGAGGTGTTAAGGGAACTGCAGGACAACATGAAACGGAATAATATCCATATAATAAGGATACCAGAAGGAGAAGAAAAAGAGCAAAGGATAGAAAAACTGTTTGAAAAGTAATGATGGAAAACACCCCTAATTTGATGAGAGAAAAAGTCACACAGATCCAGGAAGCAGAGAGAGTCCCAATCAAGAGGAATCCAAAGAGGCCAACTCCAAAACACATTATAATTTAAATTGCAAAATTCCAAGGCAAAGAGAGAATTTTAAAGGCAGCAAGGAAAAAAAATGAAGTAACATATAAGAGAGCCCCCATAAGGCTAGCAGTTGACTTCTCAATTGAAACACTACAAGCCAGAAGGGAATGGCAAGGACTATTCCAAGTAATGAAAAGAAAAGGCCTGCAACCAAGACTACTCTATTCAGCAAGGCCCTCAATTAAAATAGAAGGCAAAATAAGGAGTTTCCCAGATGAAATAAGCCTCAAAGAATACACTACCACCAAACCAGCGCTACAAGATACACTAAAAGAACTGCTTTTTAAAAAAAGGAAGAAAAAGATTGAGAGAGAGAGAGAGGAAAACAGGTAGGAAGGAAGTAAACTGGCATTGAATAAGTATCTATGAATAATAATCAAATATAAATGGATTAATGATCCAATCAAAAGACATAGAGTAGCTGAATGGATAAGGAAACATGACCCACATATATGCTGTCTACTAGGGACCCACCTCAGAACAAAAGACCTATACAGACTGAAAGTAAAGGGTTGGAAAAAATATTCCAAGCAAATGATCATAAAATAAGTCAGGGAAGCAATACTCATATCAGACAAAATAGACTTCAAAACAAGGACCATATAAAGAGACCCAGAAGGTCACTTCATAGTACTCAAGGCAATAACCCATCAAGATATAAATATTATAAACATATATGCACCCAACAGAGGAGCTCCCAAATATACAAGGAAAATCTTGGAGGCCTTCAAGAAAGATACTGACAGCAACACAATTATAGTAGGGGATTTTAACACCCCGCTGTCAAAAATGAATAAATCTTCCAAACAAAATATCAAGAAAGATATTGTGGCATTGAACAATGTCCTAGATCAAATGGACTTAACTGACATATAGATAGATAGATAGATAGATAGATAGATAGATAGATAGATAGATAGATAGATAGATGATAGATAGATAGATGATAGATAGATGATAGATAGATAGATAGATAGATGATAGATAGATAGATAGATAGATAGATAGATGATAGATAGATAGATAGATAGATATAGATAGATATAAACTTTCATCCCAAGAAACAAAATACTTATTCTTTTCAAATGAACATGCAAATTGAATAGCATGCTATTAAGCAATGAATGGGTTAATAATGAGATCAAGGAAGAAATCAAAAATTTTCTGGAAACAAATGAAACTGAACTCACAACAGTCCAAAGCTTATGGAACACAGGGAAGGCAGTCCTGAGATTGAAGTTCATACCGACACAGGCCTACCTAAAAAAGATAGAAACATTTCAATGAGCAACCTAACCCTACATCTAGAAGAACTGTAGGAACAACAACAAAGACAGTTCAGAGGTAATCAAAGAAAGGAAATAACCAAGATCAGAGTAGAATTGCACAATATAGCGACTAAAGGAGCTATTTGAAGGATCCATGAATCCAAGAGTTGGTTCTTTGTGAAGATAAACAAAATTGACAAGACTTTAAGCAGAGCCATTAAGAAAGAGAGGGGATCCAAATAAACACAATCAGAAATAAAAGCGGAGAGATTACAACTGATACCACAGAAATACAAAGTATTGTAAGAAATTACTATGAAGAACTAAACGCCAAAAAAATTGAAAACTTAGGTGAAATAGACAAATTTCCAGAAAAAAAATAATCTTCCAAAACTGAATGAAGAAGAAGCAGAAAGCCTGAACACACCAATAATAGCAGATTAAATGGAAGCAGTAATCAAAAAACTCCCAACACACAAAAGACCTGGACCACAAGGTTTCACAAGAGACTTTTATAAAACATTTAAGGATGACCTATCCGTATCCTTCACAAACTATTTGAAAAAATCCAAAAGAATGGAAGAGTCCCAAACTCTTTCTATGAAGCCACCATCATCCTAATCCCAAAACCAGATAAAGACACAACAAAGGAAGAAAACTATAGGCCAATATTGCTGATGAACATAGACACTAAAATCCTCAAAAAAATATTGGCAAACCACACACAGCAATACATTAAAAAGATCATGCACCATGACCAAGTGGGATTCACTCAGGGATGCAAGGTTTGTACAATATTTGCAAGTCAATAAACATAATACATCACATAAATAAAAGGAAAGAAAATTCACATGATCATATTGATAAATGTGGGAAAAGCATTTGATAAGGTATATCACCCATTTATGATAATAACACTCAGCAAAGTAGGAATAGAGGGAGCATTCCTCAACATAATAAAGACCATATATGAGAGACCTACAGCCGATATCATACTCAATGGGCAAAAACTAAAAGCTTTCCCACTAAGATCAGAAACAAGACAAGGATGCCTGCTTTCACCACTTCTGTTCAACATAGTATTGGAAGTCCTAGCCACAGCAATCAGGCAAGAAAGAGAAATAAAAGGCATCCAAATTGGAAAGGAACAAGTAAAATTGTCACTCTTTGCAAATTACTTGAGCGTGAACACAGAAAATCCTATAGACTCTATCAAAAAACTGATTTACCGGGAGCACTAGGGGTTGGTCTGGGAGTAAAAGACAGAAAACTGTACTGAAAAACAATTAAAATAAAAATAAATAAATTAAAAAAACTGATTTACCTAACAAGTGAGTTTGGCAAAACAGCAGGATACAAAATCAGTATTTAGATATCAAGGCATTCTTGTACACCAACAATGAAATATCAGAAACAGAAATAAGGGAAAAAATCCCACTTGATATAACAACAAGAAAAATAAAGTACCTAGGAATAAACCTAACCAAGCAGGTAAAAGACCTATACTCAGAAAACTTCACAATACTGAAGAAAGAAATTAAGGAAGACACAAAGAAATGGAAGCATGTACCATGTTCATGGATTGGAAGTATTAACACCATCAAAATGTCCATACTACTGAAAGCAATTTACAGAGTCAATGCAATTCCTATTAAAGTACCAATGACATATTCCACAGATATAGAACAAACATTTCAAAAATTTATATGGAACCATAAATGACCCCCAATAGCTGCCTCAATTTTGAGAAAGAAGAACAAAGTAGGAGGGATCACAATACTTGATATCAAACGGTATTACAAAGTCGTTGTAATCAAAACAGTCAGGAACTGGCATAAGAATAGACACAAAGACCAACAGATAGGAACAGATCAGAGAACCCAAAAATAAACCCAAGTCTCTACTGTAAATTAATATTTGACAAAGGGGGCAGAAACATACAATGGAGTGAAGACAGTCTCTTCAACAAATGGTATTGGGAGATCTGTACAGCTACATGCAAAAACATGAACTTGATCACCAACTTACACCATACACCAAATAAATTCAAGGTAGATAAAAGACTTAAATATAAGTCATGACAACATAAATGTCATAGAAGAGAACATAGGCAAGAAAATCTCAGATATTACATGCAGCAATATTTTCACTGATATCTCCCCTAGAGCAAGGGACATAAAAGAAGGAATAAACAAGTAGGATCTCATCAAAATAAAAAGCTTCTGCATGGCTAAAGAAAATAGCATTAAAATGAAAATAGAACCAACCATATGGAAAAGTATATTTGCCAATGATACCTCAGACATGGGTTTGATCTCCAAAATATATAAAGAACCCACACATCTCCACTCCAGGAAAACTAGCTACCTGATTAAAAAATGGGCAAAACACTTGAACAGACACTTCTCCAAGGAGGATGTACAGAGGGCCCAGAGACATGTGAAAAGATGTTTAGCATCACTAGCTATCAGAGAGATGCAAATTAAAACCACAATAAGGTACAACTTCATACTGGTGAAAATGATCATCATAAACAAATGAAGAAACAGCAAGTGTTGGAGAGGATGTGGGGAAAAGGGAACCCTGGTGCACTGTTGGTGGGAATGCAGACACATTGGTGGGAATGTTTTCCACAGTGGAAAACGCTATGGAATTTCCTCAGAAAACTAAAAATAGAAGTGCCTTGTGACCCGGCAATTACACTGCTGGGATTATACCATAAGAATCCTGAAACACCAATTCAAAAGAACCTTTGCACCCCAATGTCATAGCAGCACAGTTTACAATAGCCAAGTGCTGGAAGCAACCTAGGTGCCCATCAGTAAATGAATGGATCAAAAAATTGTGGTACATTTACACAATGGAATACTAAGCAGCAGAAAGAAAGAAGAACATCCTACCCTTTGTGACAGCATGGATGGAACTGGGGAGCATTATGCTAAATGATATAAACCAGGTGGTGAAAGACAAATACCATATGATGTCACCTATAAGTGCGACCTAATCAACAAAACAAAGAAGCAAGCAAAATATAACAAGAGACATTGAAATTAAGAACAAACTGTCAGTAACCAGAGGGTATATGGGAGGGGGATAATGATGGGACAGGGAAGGGTTTTCAGGAACATCTATAAAGGGGAGACTGACAAAACCAAAGTGGGTAGGATCAAGGGTGGGAAGTGAGGAATTGCCGGGATGGGGGGGCAGTTTTCAGTGGAAAGTGGATATAGATGTACTTGAACAATAAAAAAAAGTTTAAAAAATAATAATAAAGTTTCAAAATGCAACTGCCTTATGACCCAGAGATTCCACTTCCAGGAATTAATGCAAAAAACCTGAAACATTGATTTGAAAGAACATATGTATATTTATTTTTCATTGCAGTTATGTTTACAATAGCCAATATTTGAAAGTGCCCCATGTGCCCATCATTACATGAGTAAATATAAAAACAGTGGTACTTTAACAAAATAGATGACTCAGGTGTAAAAGACAAGTAAATCTTACCTTTTGTGATAGCATGGATGGACTTGGAGAGTATTAAACTGAGTGATACAAGCCAATCTGAAAAAGCCAAATACCATATATTTCATTTCATGGTGATTACCAATGGGAAAGTAGGGGTGGGAGAGGTAGAAGTGGGTAAAGGGGGTATAAATGTTGATAGAAGATGATTTGACTTTGACTGTAGAAAGTACCGATAATAGATATTCTCATGAAAAGTAGACAACAATCTCACCAACATAGGTACATACATGCACATATATCTACTCCTACACACATTGACTCATATAGGCACAGACATGATACACATACATGTAAAAATACACAGGTATGTACATGTATGCCCACATATAGCATGCAAACATACAAGCACATCTCTCCCCACCATACAGATACATTTTTTACTCTCAAAATTTTAAACCATCCCTTAGAATCCAGAGTATAAGAATTGTGTTTAAATGTTGTAAGTGGCTACCTTTTAAAAGAGGGGCTTCTGCTTCATATCTTTTTTGAACTAAGCTAGTTATAAATGAAAAACAGATAGAAAGGATCCAGCAATACTTGGAATCCAGGCTAAAATTTTATGTAATAATATCCCAAACCATTTAGGTTTAAGAGGTTCACTCTTGAACTTAGCCACAGTGCTCAGAGGAATCCAACAGTTCTCCCTCCCTGTCACCCTAAGCCTTAGCTGAGTTCCCAGCTGGCAGACCACACTGACTTGTCATGAGTCAATGAGCCATCCCGGGAGTGGGTCCTCTAGCCCCTAGTCACGCTTCCCCAGCTGATGCCATTTAGGTCAGAGACAAAAGCTCCTTCCAAGGCTTGCCTAAATTTCAGAGTTGTGACTTCTGGCCAAGATGGAGGCATAGGTAGACACACTGTGTTTCCTTGCACAACCAAATGAAGGTCAACAAAAATTAAAAAAAAAACAAAAACCCAGGACTGACAGAACATCAAACTGTATGGAAGTTCAACAACCAAGGAGTTAAAGAAGAAGCATTCATCCAGACTGGTACGAGGGGCAGAGATGGACAGCTGGGCAGAGAGGACTCATGGCAAGGTGGTGGGTGTCAGACCCAGCAATGTGGTGGGTTGTGGAGCAAAGTGACAGCTGGCGGATCCAAAGAGACGGTGGCTGGTGGAACAGGTGGTCCCACATTCATGAGCAGATAAGCTGGGAAAAACAACTGGGGAGCGAGATAGGCTGTGCAACACAGGGCTCCAGGGAAGGGAAATAAACCTCAAACATCTGATTGAAAACACCGGTGGGAGTTGAGGCAGCAGTGGGAGAAACTCCCAGCCTCACAGGAGAGTTTGTTGAAGAGACCCACAGGGTCCTAGAACATACACAAGCCCAGCCGCCTGGAAATCAGCACAAGAAGGGCACAATTTGCTTGTGGGAAGCAGGGGAAGTGACTGAAAACCAGCAGAGAGCAGAGCAA
>PVKM010002127.1:0-68185 GCA_004027735.1 Carollia perspicillata | reverse complement strand
TTTAAAGAAATGATAGCTGAGCCCGATCCACTGGTATGGTTCAGTGGATTGAGCACTGGGCCTGCTAACCAAAGGGTTTCCAGTTCAATTCCCAGACAGGGAACATGCCTGGGTTGCAGGCCAGGCCGTAGGGGATGCTCAGGAAACAACCATACATTGGCATTTCTCTCCCTCTCTTTCTCCGTGCCTTCCCCTCTTTAAGAATAAATTTTTAAATATTTTTGAGACAGAAATGATAGCTGAAAATGTCCAAAAAATGGTGAAAAAGCAAAATTATACAAGTAAAATCACATGTACGTACTGTTTTCAAACTTTGTTGCACCAAAGATGTAGAGAAAATTTTTGAAAGCAGCCAGAGGGATGTGGAGAATAGATTGCCTATAGAGGAACAATTAAATAAAATGTCAATCAATTTCTAATCATAAGCAATGAAGGCTAGAATCAGGGAAAGGCACTTTGTGTATATGTGTGTGTATGTTAACTTCTTTTTTTTATTGTTCTATTACAACTGTCCCAATTTGCCTTCCTTGCTCTTCCCTGCCCCACCCACTCCCCCCTCCCACAGTCAGTACCCACCCTGCTGTCCATGTCCATGGATCATTTATACATGTTCCTTGACTAGACCCTTCCCCTTCTTTCTCCCCTTATCCCACTCCCCACTCCCCTCTGGTCACTCTCAGTCTTTTCCTTGTTTCCATGCCTTTGGTTCTCTTTTGCTCATTTGTTTGTTTGTTCGTTAAGTTCCTCTTTTTCAAAAAATATTTTGTTTATTTTTTTTTTTTAGCGAATGAGGAGGGAGAGAGAAAGAGAGGGAGAGATACAGCAGTGTGTGCTTGCCTCTTGCATGGCCCCTACTGGGAACCTGACCAGCAAACCAGGCATGTGCCCTAACTGGAAATTGAACCAGCGACCCTTTGGTTTGCAGGCTGGCATTCAGTCCACTGAGTCACACCAGCCAGGGCTGGAATTATATTCTTATAAGACTCATACATTTACATGAAGTGGTGTAATATTCAATCTAAGTAGACAATGCTAAATTCAAGAGGTATATGGTAATCCCTAGAACAACTGCTAAAAACTAATGCAAAAAAAAATACAGCCAAAAAGCTTATCATTGATTTGAAATGCAATAATATATTACTAATTAATTGCATTAAAAAAGAAATCAGAGGAGCAAAAAAACAGAAGGCAAATAATAAGATAGTCAATGTAAATTCAACCGTAGAAATAATTCCATTCAATATAAATGGGCTGACTACTACAATTAAAGGGCAGACTGGATTAAAACAGTAGGACTTGACTATATACAGTCTATAAGGAATGCACTATCTTGAGAGTAAAAGAATGGGGAAAACATTTAATACAAGTAGTAAACATAAAAATGTTATTTTGGCCACATTAATATTAGAGTAGACTTTAAAGGAAGGAGTATTGTTGGAAATAAACAGGGATATTTTACAATGATATATGCCAAATTATCATGAAGACATAAGTAATAAACATGTGTAGAAACTAGCAGAAAAACAGAAAAATAGATAAATTCAAAATAACAATTAGAGATTTTAATACTTTTACCCCAGTACTTGATAGAATAAGTAGACAAAATCAGTAAGGGTATACAAGATATTAAAAACTCCATCAAATACCTTACCTACTTGACATTTATAAAACACTATTCCCACTTGCAAAATATGGATTCTGTACAACTACACAGGGGACTTGTACCCAGGAAGAACACAGTCTGGGCCATCACATCAGTTTTGAACATTTTCAAAAGATTGAGATACTATAAAACATGTTCTCTAATCCTAATTTAATTGAATTAGGAATTTAAAAAAATAAAATATCTAGAAAAGACCATTTGGAAATTGAACAACGAACTTATAAATATCTCGTACTTAAAATGATAAATTCATGAGGAAAAGTATAAAATACTTCTAAATCAATTTTTACTGAAAATGCAGTATATTAAAATTTATAGCATGGGTGAAAGAAGGAGATAACAGAAAGAAGGAAGGTTTAAAGTCATTGAGATAGATTTCCACTTAAATAAAGAAGAATAATGTGATCATATTAAACCCCAAAGTAGTTGAAGAAAAAAATAAATAGTAAGGCAAAACCCCAAGAAATAAAACACAAACAGTATTCAAGGGCAAAGCTTGATTTTTTTAAAAGATAAGTAAAATTGGTAAGCCTCTAACAAGAATGAAAAGATACAAACTACCAATAGCAGCAATGAAAGAGGGGATGTCATTACATGTCATAAACATTGGAAGGATAACAAGGAAGTACTATGAAAATTTCATGCCAATGATTTCAACATCGATGAAATAGATAAGTTCCTTAGAAAACATGTTGTCAAAATTGCATAGGCAACAGAAAATCTGAATAACCCTATATTTATTAAAGAAATTGAATTTGTTATCAAAAACATTCCTAAAAAGACAACCCTAGACTCAGATAGTTTCCTAGGAGAATTCTATAAAATACTTAAGGAGAAATTAATATAAACTCTACATAAACTCTCAGAAAATACAGAAGGAGAAAACACTTCCTGATTTGTTTTATGAAGCCAAAATTATCCTCATAGCAAAACCTAAAGAAGGTATAAGAAAATCACAGGTCAGTACCCCTCAGTTCTCTGGACGTAATAATCTTTGTAAAATATTAGCAAGTAAAGTCCAGCAATACGTAAAATGGGCTGATAACTCATGACCAACTGGAGTTTATCTTAGGAGTGCAAGTTTAGTTTAACATTTGAAAATAAATCAATGTATCTTTATCATAGTATTAAAATGAGAGAAAAAATATGATCTCAATAGATACAAAAGTCATTTGAAATAATTTAACAGGAAGTTATAATAAAAACTCTCAGAAAAATAAAAGAGAGAACTTCCTTAAGCTAATGAAGAGCTTCTGTGAAAATCCTACAATTAATACCATACTTAATGAAGGACTGAATAAATGTTTTCACGAGATCTATTCTTACTATTTCTGTTCAATATTGTGCTAAAGATCCTAGCCACAATAATAAAACAGGAAAAAATAAATTAAAGAAATACAGAGAAGAAAGGAATTATAACTATCTATATCATATATAATATGATTGATTGCATTAGAAAATGTTAAGGAATATACAAAACAACTGCTGGAGCTAATAAGCATGTTTAGGAAGGTCACAAAATCATTATGCAAATAATTAATTATATTTTATATACTAGTGGCAAACAATCTGCACATGAAATTTAAAGTCAATTTATAAAAGCATAAAAATATAAAGTTCTTAGGAATAAATTTAATAAAGGAATATAAGGCCTCTACAGTCAAAACTAAGTAGGCCTTAGATGGGGGGGGGTTCCGCCCACAGACCCTGCTGTCTGCCATGGATGAAAATAATGCTACCAAGACATGATCTGCTTGGGGAGGAAAGGTGGCTAGCTTCTCTCAAGGGAGAAGGGCCCGGAGTCCTTGCCTCAATGGCTTTTTATTAGGTTCATAACACACAGGGATACAGGTAAAGCTCATCAATCAATGTCAGGCAGCAAGGATCAAACAATAGATAACATTTCAAAGAAATCTGAGGGCTTAATATGAGTCAGTGTCTGTCAGGTAAGGGGTTGCAAAAACTTTAGGAGACATACTTATTTCCTGCCCAGACCCTTATATGGATGAGAGCACTCTTAGCAAAGCAGGCTTCACGGGACTTGATGAAATCTTTCTTATGCCCGATTACCCTGGAACCCGCTCAAGCCAGGAGAGGGCTGCACCCCCCCCCCTCAAGATTCAGGCTTAAGTGGATTAGAGCCAGGAAACACTTCTCCCAGAGCTTCTCCCAGACAGAAAGGGGACTCGGGCTACATCAAAATAGCCAGGGGGTTTGAGGGTCCTTCACCCTCACTTTGGTGCAGCCCCCGAACCTTTCTTGATGGCCTCCCACATGATCGTGTCTGCTTGGGTTGCCTCTCCTCTGGGGGTCATACCCATAGACTCTGACTAACCAACCAAGCGTTGGGGCTAGAGGTGGCAGAGGCAGCGCTCTTGCCAGGGAGATAAGCTTTGTTTCCTCCGTGGCTCACAGTCTGGAGGTCGCTCACTCAGCCTTAGCCACAGGGGTCCGTTACAACTCCTGAAACCAGGCAGAGCGGTTCCCAACACTTAGAGAAATACCTATTGTTTATGGATGAACACTCAGTGTTGTTAAAGTGGCTTTTTTTCCCCCCAGTTGATCTATAGAGTCAACAGTCCGAGCAAAGATCTCAACAGAGTTGGGTTTTTTTTTTTTTTGGGGGGGGTGTTGGTATTTTTAGAGAGATTGTCAAGTTGGTTTTAGAATTCATATTGAATTGCAAATAACTAGAAAAAGAAGAATGTGTTGGGATGTTCACATTATCTAATTTCAAGACTTCCCATAAATGCAGTAATAAAGGCATCTTATACCAACCCCACCAAAAAAACCACATATAGATCATTGTAACAAAAAAGAGATACCAGATATCAACTGAACATATCAACTGATACCAATTGAACATATCACATATATGTTCAGTTAATATTAACAACTGTTGACAACATAATGTAATTGGGAGAAGGAAAGTCTTTTAAACAAATGGTACTTGAAAAACTGGTTAGACATTTGGAAAGAAATTAATTGTTGGCCTCTTATTTTACACTACACATCAAAATTAGTAAGTATTTTATACCTGCAAGAGCTAAGATTATAATGCTTCTAAAATGACACGTAGTGGAAAAAAATCTCGTAACCTTTGCTTAGGGGACACAGACAGTCCTACACAGAACAGAAAAAATTTATAAATCAGACCTCATCCAAATTAAAGACTTCCAATTATCAAGAAATTAAGAAAATGAAAAGGCAAGCAACATACTCAATGAAAATATTTCCAATACATTTAACAACAAAGAACTCTGTCCAAATTATGTAAGGAATGCCTACAAATCAGTAACAAGCAGACAAACAAAACCTTAAAATGGGCAAATTACTTGAGTAGGCATTTCACAATGGAATATCTAAAATAGCCAATAAGCTCATAGAAAAAGGTATTCAGCATCATTAGATATTAGGGAAATTTAAAATAGAACCAAAACAAGATCATAGTTCATGCTTACTAAAATAACTAAAATTAAAAAAAAACTGACATTCAGTTTTGACAAGGATATAGATAGAATACTTGACACCCTTATGTTTACTAGTGGGAATGTTCCACTTTGGAGCATTGACTCAGTATCTTATGAAGTTAAACATATAACTACCCTGTAATTTTGTAATGGTATTCCTGAGTATTTACCAATAAGACATAAAAACTATGCACTCAAAAAGATTTGTACAAGAATTTTTGTACTAACTTTATTCATAATTGTTTAAAAATGAAAACACCCAACCATAGAAAATGGATATGCAAAATATGGTATATTTATAGAATAGAATGCTAATAAGCAAACAAAAACAAAACAAAATGGACCATATAAATACAGACAACATTCAACATTGTAGATGAATTTCAGAAACATGTTATGCAAAATAAGTCAGGACTCAAAAAAACTATACATTGTATGATGATTCCATTTATATGAAGACAGAACTAATCTATGGAGATAAAAATTAGAATATTGGTTGTTTATGAGACATTGAAATTGACTGGAAAGGGGTGCACAGAGAGATTCTATATCTTTTTTAGAATACAGTTGTCGCTCCTTATCTGCAGGGTTCCAGGATACCCCATAGATACCAAAACCTGAGGGTGTTCAAGTCCCTTATATAGAATGGCATTGTATTTGCATATATCCTATGTACATCCTTCTGTATACTTTAAAGTATAATTCCTACTGGAATGTAAATGCTATATAAGTAGTTGTTGATAATGACAAGAGAAAGTCTTCAAGTGTTCAGCACAGACCAAACCATTGCAGGCCTACCTAACTGCACAGTACATGTCCTCAACGATGCGACTTTGATTTTGGAATAGTTTTGATCCAACAGTGGTTGAATCTGTGGATGCAGAGCCTCTATATCCTCTATAAGGATATAGAGGGCCTGCAGTACATGTATCAAAACTCTTTGTGTTGTACACTTTAAAATCAGTAAATTTTGCTCTATATAAATTTTACCTCAATTTTTAAAAAATGTATGCTTCACTCTGGTCAACACTTGCCTGAAGTGCTTCATCCATTTTACTAACAGTTGTCCTGAACCCTGTCCTAATTAACCTTCAAAGCTATATTGAAACTTTTCTGCCCATCATCCTATTTCCAAGAGATTCAGTAATACATGGTAGTAAATAAACTGTCAATATTTGGGAACCCTGGGAATGTTCAGAGTTAAAGAGAGAATTATCTATAACAAGCCCAGACACGGCCTTAGACAGGCGTTGACACTTTGGACAAGTTTTCACTGCTCACATTCAGGTTTGTTTGCGTGAGTGCACACACACGCACATGCTTAAAAACTTTGAAGAATGCCAGGGCTTTTTAGTTTTTCCTTCTTTCTACTATCCAACCAAAACTTTGCTTATTCCCTGGTTTATTGTATACTTTTAAATAGTCTTAGGCAAAGAAAAGAATAATTGAATGTTCAAAGCTGACAATGAACAAGATTTCAGTTTCTCCCTAAATGTAGGCTTACCGCTTCCCAGTGTTTAACTGTGAGGCTGACATTCCAGCAGTATTGTCATGATTGAGAATTCTGCTTTACCTAAAACACTTTTTTTGTTTTTAGCTTATGTAAGTGTCATCAGGTTTTACCTTATTTTACTCCTCTCTATCACCCCCAACAAATATTGCCCGAATCTGACTATACTGCATCCTTTCTTTTGCATTTAATATTTATTAAAGCACTTAATACCTGAATTATGAAATGTAGACAAGAGCACATTAACCTGGCTGAGTTACTTCCTTTCTTGTTTTTTTTTTTAACACATATTCTAAGTCTATCAACACCAGATGGCAACTACATTTTGATACACTGAATATTTACCAAGTCATGTGCTGTGCTTTTGAAGTTTTTTTTTACCCTTTCCCTCATATGAGCTGACTCATCCCTCATTCATTTATTCCTGCTTTTAACAAGTTGCATTTTTAGAAACTTGACCTCAGCCTTATACAATGATAAATGATGTTTTAAAGTGATACATCAGAAGTTCTTAAGGTCAGACTGCATCTTAAGTCTTATAGCTACCATATATATTGTTTAATTTTCAAATGTTAATAATGTGCCAGTGTTTTCACACATACTTTTCATTATTTTTAATTTATTGATTTTTAGAGAGAGGGGAAGGGAGGGAGTGACACAGAGAAACATCGGTTTACTGTTCCACTTATTGATGCATTCATTGGTTGATTCTTGTGTGTGCCCTGACCAGGATTGAACCCATGACTTTGGCTTATCGGAACCATGCTCTAACCAAATGAGCTACCCAGCCAGGGCCTCTCAATATATTTTAATGAAACTTTACTCTAACTACATTACCAGGTTAGCATAGAGGAATGTAGTAGGAATATATTTGTACTTAGACAGCTTTAGGATGTTCAGGGAATGTGAAAGCATTTATGGTTGAAATAATTTAAAATGACCATGAAAATAACAACTGAGCAACTGATATGTTCAAGTCCCAAGTAAAGAGCCCTATATTTTGGGTCTAATGAAAGATTCAGCCTATTAGAAATAAGTTGTAGGCCTAATAATAGTAATAGTCATAAGAAAAAAGAGGAAAACTAAAGGACCTTAGAATACTATAATTCTCATATTTTCTTCTTACTTTCTTGATCATCATAGGAATAAGCATTTGTGGGAACACTCTCAGGATATTTCTGTAAATAAATACTGATATTCTTTAATCTAGGGATAAAAAAATAACAGAAGAGAGTGTTGCCAGATAAAAAGTACATGGCATTGAAGAATGTGGGTGGAGACCAATGTATAGTCATAAGAATTCTTCCTGGCCTTTTGATCTCTGAAGACTATTTTCAGTTATTATTTAAATTTTATGACTACTTGTCAGTGATTTTACAGAAATAGTAGAGAATATTATGTGTCTTAAGTTAAGAATCAGTACTTTATATAAAAGAGTGGGAGTTTGCTTTGTGAATAATTTTTTCAAAATTATTACAGTTTTTTTAAAAAAGTAGACATTAGAGATATTTGGAGAGAGTCAATGCAGAAATATGAAAGGGCCTATTCAGTTTTATCAAAAAATCTTCCATGATACTCTTATCCATTATATTTTCTACTTCTGTTATGTAATTCAAATTGCTTCTATCTTTTGTGCGTGACACATTTTCTATAGTGTCTAGTCTAAAATATGTTCTCAAAAGTATTGATTGCTTTATTAACTTATTGATGAATATAAAACACTAAGCATAATGTCTAATATAGTATTTAGTTATTAATTATTATTGTCTTAACATTGCTATTGTTACTGTTATTACTTTTGAAAAGAAATCTCCAACTTGCCTTTAGACGTTATTTCATATAACCTATCTTTTTCTAAAAAAGTTGGGAAATGCATAACTTACTAGTGTAAATTTGAATTATATTCTAGAGGCAAAACACTACCGACAGTACTGAATTCTTGGGGTTTGGATGACAGTTTTTATATGTATGCAGGACTTGAGATCAGACAGATTTTATCCCTATGACACATGCAGAATTTCTGTTGCACTAGACTCTCCGCTTATTCGCCCACAGGACCCTCTGCCAGAGGAAGTACATCTTAAGAAGTACACCTGTGAGTCACAGAGTGGAGACTTGAGTCCATTATGCACCTGTTTAGCTTTTCTAGATCTACAACATTGTTAATGGTTTATTTAGAAAAGAATCACATAGAAATCCACATTCTTTTTTTTTAAGAAACCCAGAAATTTTCTACCAACCCTTTCACTTTTAAGCATTTTTGTGTGTAATCAGCTTCTCAAAACTGGAATTTCCGGGGTCTCTTTATTTTCTTTATTTTATAAATTTCACTTACAATGTGTCCAAAGTTGCGGAGCCTCCTCTGATCGAACAGTAACATTTTGCATTTGATCAGCAGCAGAGTCAATGGTGAAAGCATTGGGGTTGACACACGAAGGTACAGCTGTCCATATCGTCAATGTTGTATTTCTTTCCTCAAAGTAAGGTAACAGTGAAATGATATCTTATCTTCTCTGTCTCCTCTGCCAAATTAAACTGTAGGGTAATTAAGTTACTGTATTAATTGGGAAGGTAGGAAATCGATGGGCATAGGTTAAATTTTTGAACTGTGAGATACTGTAAATGTAAAGAAGATAATCTTACTTAGTAGCATATTGGTCAGCTGCGTAAAGTTGTATTAGTTTTAAATCTTTAAATATTTAATTTCTGAGCCTGCTGATTAGTGAAAAGAATAGGAACTAGAATAAATTGTGGTATTTGCTTTACTTTTATTTTAGGAGGCACTACTTCCTATATCTATCTGCATTTCTTGGGTTTGTTGCCTTTGGGTTGAAATTTAATGATAATCCCCTGACAATGTCAATGATCTTCACCCAGTATATTTATGAATTTTGAAATTCATTGGGCTGAATTCCAGTAAGCTAAAGTATTTGATTTTTCTACATTCTCTCTGTATTTCAGATGGAATTTTGTTCCTTTCTTAACCTGTTATTCTAATGGACTATTACATAAAATTTATCAAATGCTATGTATTAGGGGGGATGCCCTGTGTAAATGTAGCATTGTTGTTGCATAGAGTACAAATTTGTAAAGTAGTTAACAGTACACTTTTATGAATGGCACTTTCTCAATTTAAGATATTACCATTATATTCTATCAGTTCATGGAAGGTTTAGACATGGTGCGTTTTCCTTTAACAAGAAAGGATTGTCTTGTCTCCTCATTTATCTGATGATACTTAGCTCATTAGGTTTTTGAGAGTATTAAGTGTGAAAATTTATATAAAATGCTTAGCGTAAAATGTGGCATTCACTAGCATGCAACAAATGGCCCCTACTGTTATTATACATATGTTTATAGCTATTAATGATATTAAAAATACTGAGTGTGATTAGCATACTGTCTAGTATATAATAATAAATTATTACTTATTATTACTATTATTAGGGCAGTGTCTAGTATACGGTAATAATTAATTATGTTAATTAATAGTTTCCTTAATAGAAATTTTATTAGCTGGGGTGTTAAGACAACAATGGAAGGAACAACATAACAAATTCAATACTACAGGTACAACAACTAGTCAAATATAGCACTAAATTTAGTTACAATTTACACTTAAGGTACCTCTTTTTACTCTTCTGAGAGATAAGAATATCCATGTATAGGCAGAGAACCTGTTCTATAATGTGGGTACACCGAACACCATCCTGGTAAAAAAAAATCTCTATATGATTAACCTTAAAAATTATCTAGTGTTGTCTTCTGTTTCTTAGGTTTGTTGTTGTTTTTTTTTTTTTTTTCAAATGATTCGGGTTAGAGAATAATCCTTTGTCTACCACTTCTAAGATTTTATCAATTAGTGCATGGAGAAATGTCAACAAAATAACCACTGGTCGTTTGGCCCTGAGAGCTGTGAGTGCACTCTGGGTCAAATATCTTTTCTTTCTCTACATAAAGTTTATGATTTCTAGCTACCTACTTCACATCCAGCTTAGAGAGATATTAAAGAAGTACCAGGTACCTAACTGAGTGCCTGCGTAATATTGGGTTGGCCAAAAAGTTCATTTAGTTTTTTTCATAATATAAACTACACATTTTTCCTTTTCACCAATAACTCTCTTGATTTGGATATTTTGAGTATATCAATTGTCATCCTCCTCATGCTATAAAATTGATTGTTCCCAAGTAATGTCTTGATTCAATCACTATCAACTCTAACTGGTCTACCCAACTGTGGGTCATGATTCAGCGAGAAATCTCCAGCACAAAACTTCACAAACCACTCTTGACATGTTGCATCTGTCAAAGCACCTTCTCCATACCCTGTACAAATCTTTTTTTTTTTTGCATTTCAGTTGCACCTTTACCTTTCTTGAAATAATAAAGCATAATATACCAAAAATGTCACTTTTCTTCCATCTTCAGTATTAAAATGACTACACAAAAATTCACCAATTTTGATCAGCTTTTTTAATGCAAATTTATATGACAGCTGTCACAATACAATCTAACAAAATTGTTTCGCGTGTAGTCTAAGACAACTAAATGCTACTAGAGCCATCTTACAGAAAAAAACAAAGGAACTTTTTGGCCAACCCAGTCCACGGTGGGGCAAAAGTAGGTTTATAGTTGTTCACATGGGAGATACAGTAATTAGTAAATAATAATAATACAAGAGTAAACTCTGTGTTTTGCATACTCACAACTATAAACCCTACCCTCTATATGTATCACAGGTTCCATTGGTAGTCATCATTTTAGAGATGACTAAACTAAGGTTTAAACAGGTTGGCTAACCTGTTCAAGATGATGCTGCTAATAAGTGATAGAATTTGGTTTCAAATTCATGGCTGTCTGCCCTAAACTCGTGCTTTTCCTGGCATATCATATTGCTTCTTTTACTTGTCTAAATAGGTAAATTGCCAAAAGCTTTTCCCAGAAGTTTAACCTCACTTTAGACCTTTGAGACCTCCCAGCTGTCACCTATGGCTTCCTATGCTTAGCTCCTTTATCTCTGAGTTACCTAAGGAAGAGCTGTGAGAGGTGCAGGAGGAAGAAAAGGGAGATGATGTGGGGGTGGGAGGATGGGGGTGGGGAGGAGGAGTGATGAGCATTCACCTCCAGCTTTCTCTGGGTGCTCTTACCTTTATTCCCAAGAGGAAAAAGGTAAATGTCCTCCCTTCTTTGGAAGTATAAAACTTCCAAATCAGTGGTTAGCTAGCAACTCTAGCCCAGAATTCTAAATCTTTTCCTTGCTAAAGATAACTCTTAAACCTTCTCTTCTACTTAATCTGCATATTGTACTAAGGTTATTTATCTTGCAACGTTTTTGCAGGTTTCCCTTAGGAATTCTCTTAGCAACTGACTTTCATACAAACTGCCTGGGAAAGTTTAAGAGGATCAAATCCCTTGTAACTAAACAAAATAGAGCATTTGAATGGAAATTTAATAGCAAATTAGACTGGCATCATTACAGAAAGATGAATGAAACTTTTGTTTTCTTTACATTTACAGTATAAAAGTCAACTCTTCATTTAACAATAGACTAGAAGAAAGAGATTATTCTATTTTTTAGCTTATTGTACAATATAGCTTGTTTTCACCACATTCTATCAATTCAACCTCCAAAGCAAATCTTAAACCCGGTGTCTCTTTCTCTGTGCCATTGCCTAGTGCCTTGTGCCTTGACTATTGCAAAAGTCCCTAATCGGCTTTTCATTAAGAAGTTTCCTTAGAAGGAGGTAGACTCTTCTTTCTCCAAATATGAACTCTAGTATAAGGGAGGAAGTGTGTCTTTTATTCTCTTTAAATTAGGGCTTCCACTTTTTCTCACTCCCCCATAAAAGTTTTCCAAACTTCTTTCGTCCACCACAGCCCGAGAGAGGGCATCAAGGCAAGGGCTGCTTTGGGGAGCCTCTTTTTTGGCCCACAGACTCTTATCACCTCCCACTTAGCTGCTTTGCACAGAGTCCTTCTTTCTCGTGTAGAGTTTTTTCTGAAAACTGGGAAATTTGAGAAAAACAGTTATTCCTAAACTGGTTATGTCCTGTTATTTATTAAGGGCCTGAGAAAAATGACTAAAGATGAAAAGGTGATTCTCCTCCAGCAATACTTCTTCTAGGCACCTTCAGGAATCCTGCTGTAATCTGCATTCTCCTTTGACCTGCCCCAGCTTTGGACTTTCTTCCATAGCTGAGGGCTCTCTTTCATCCATCTTTGCCTTCTTTCTAATCCTCAAACCTGTGCATTTTGTTTAGTGAAGAACTAAGAATGAAATATTTCCAGCTTTATAGATTGTTTTCACATGCATTCTTTGTGATTGTGTCATGTCAGAGAAAAGTGTGTCTATTTGGTAAAGCCAAATGGGTAAATAAATCCAGACTTAATGGGTAAAATTAATTTGGCTGCTCCAAAACAAAAGTCTACGTGTTCCAGAAATCTAGCTAGCTTAATAGGGAGTCATATTATATATCCAGGACTCAGCATCCCTCTTTGAAGCATTGAGGGGAGGGGGGACAATGCAGAGGACCTAATAATACCATTAAAATAAAATAACTTTAACATTGTAAGGTAATGCCAGCCTGAAAGATATCAGAAAACAGCTGGCTGAAACAAATACAGTTGAAACATTTTTGGAATTAACAAATGAAGCCTGTTTCTGGATAGTGCTATCAAGACAGAAGAATATACATAATCTTTGAGTGATTTGGAAGAAGGTGAGAGGTGAGGTTGAGAGATCCCCACTACTTGGCTTATATAATTAATTAGATTTGTCAGTAATGCTTTAGATTGTATTTGTAAAGTTTTAAGGTGGTTATTAAGTAATCATGTAAAGGAATTCTTTGATAATGTATGTGTTTGATAATGGTAGAAAAGAAAATCTCTCTATATAAATATTATTTACATTAAAATATATGAATTCCTAAGAGTAGATTATATTTGGTATTCACTTACACATAAAGTAGTCTCCCACAATGGGTTCTTTAAGACACTAACATTTTATTTCTATCTAGGCAATTGTTACTATATTTTCATAGATCTTTGAGCTTTGTGATGTCATTTCAGCAAACATCTTCGGGGCCTATGGTCTGTGTGTATGTGCGTGTATAGTAAACTGTATTAGAGTAACAATAAACCTTTATGATCTACTAAAATATGCTATTAAATAATCAATTATCCTTACAGAAGTTTTTTTAATTTCTAAATTAACTTTGTTAGTTTTTATTTCTAGAGCTAGTGAATTCATTTAAATTATATCCCAAATATGCTTTATCCTGACTACCCACAAC
Organism: Carollia perspicillata; assembly: GCA_004027735.1. Lineage (NCBI taxonomy): Eukaryota > Metazoa > Chordata > Mammalia > Chiroptera > Phyllostomidae > Carollia > Carollia perspicillata. Next base: position 54,250 of record PVKM010002127.1, on the reverse strand, counting down.
TACATAATTGTGTGATACAAGGCCTTTCTAGTCTCATTTTCCTTTCCGATCACCTTGGCAGCATCAATAATCAGACACAAAATGAATGAATTATAGTAACATGTAACAACATGGATAAACCTTAGCAATATAATATTAAATGAAAATAATTAAATCCCAAAAGCATTATGTAGAGAGCATCAGTATTTTTTAAAGTTAAAAGCATCCAAAATATATATTGCCTACACAATAGATACATATAGGTATATACACAAACAAATTTATGAACAGCTATAGACATGATGAAGCATCACAAGAAAAAGACATGATAAACAGAAGAATCAGCATAGTGATTATCTGAGATGGAAGAGGCAAGGATATAAGATGGGGTAAACTGTGTGGATAGATGCAGGTTATTATAAAGCTCTGAGCTCTTTTTTCAGGAATTTAGTTTGCTGGTGTTTATTAATTCACTAAAAAATAACTACGTGAATAAAAGTTAGCCAAGCATGGGCCAATACTAAGTATGTATCAAATACCAAGGATTATGATCAGTCCAATTCTGTGAGCCAGAGGAACCAAAAAAAAAAAAAAGCCATGATCATTATATTAGCTATTGTATCTATTGCTACATAAATTAAAAAAAAAAAACCTTCAAAACCTAGTGACTTGAAATAATAAGCATGTATGCATGTATTACTGCTCAGGAATCTCTCATGATCAGGAATTCAGGAGCAGCTTAGTGGGGTGGTTGTGGGTTCCCATCTTTCATGATGTGGGTGATCAAGATGTCAGCAGGGGTTGCAGTCATCAGAGGTTTGGCTGGAGCTAGAGAACCCAATGCCAAGTAGGCTCACTCCCATGGCTCACCAGCTAGTATTGACTGTTGGTCTTAGTTCTTTGCCACATGGACCTTTCCATAGGGCTGCTTGAATGCCCTCACAACACAGGGGCTGGCTGTCCTGGAGTGAATGGTTGCAGAGAGTAGGAATAAGCCTTAATGGCTTTTCAAACCGAGCACTGAGATTCACACCCCATTACTTGTACTGTACGTATTGGTCACACACACCAACCCTCATACAGTGGAAGCAGGACTATACAAAGGTCTGAATACCAGGAGGCAGGGATCATAGGGGGTCATCTTGGAAGCTGGTTACCACACAAACCATGTGACTTACCTTGAACATCTAGCTTTTTATCTCTTGCAATTCTTAAATTCCAAACTTTTCCCCTATTCTGCTTTCGGTGGCATTGGAAAATTGTTCTCTCTAGAGCTGGGGCAAAAAGAAATGACTTATTGCTTCTCTCTCTTTTAATTTTTATGAGTTTCAGCCACACTGATGACAATTGCTGGGAAGCAAAATGTCAAAGAATTAAGAAAATACTCTGGAGAATGGCAGTTTTGCAACTTATTTTATACGTTACAATCAAAGGAGGAGACGTAAAGGGAGTTACATGAACCCACTGGAGGTAGGTTAGGGAGGTGGGAGAAAGCAAAGCAGGGAAATCTCTGAGACTGGACACAGAGTAAAATGGAGACGCACTGCTTCCACTCTGGTGGGACAGGGGAGTTAGAGAACCCTGGGCAGCACGTGGAGATGGCATCAGGGAGGAGATAACAAGGAGGGGCTCCGTGGTCTCCTGCGGTGGTGGGAGATTGTGCTCTGAGGGGCCTGGGAAAGGGGAGTACTCCGACATTCCAGAGGTACGTATCTTAGATGCAAAAAAGACCATAGATAGGCTCACTTTAGGTAAAGATTGGTCTTTGTCAAGGAGACTTCAGGCCTAGGATGTGACTAACAGTCATGACCCGCTGTTAGGAATATTTATATTTAGACCATCCTGTGTGACTGCTTGTCTTCAGCCTCCCCTGAGCTTGTCGGGTTTAGTATGTGGTGCCTTTTTTGTCCGTATTTCCCCCTTTTGGTCATCAGTCAACCTAAAGGATGCATTAATGACTAAGCGCTTGGTTGGATAGCGTGGTCCCACAATGGCTAGGAAGGCTCATTCCTAGGAAGTCTTACTGTTGTCATTTGTCATGCAAAAATGGTAGTAGCCCATTGGGGATGGAGTAAGACCATAAAGTCAGATGCAAGTCAAGGCCATATTTCTCTCAAACAGGAAAGACAGGTAACCAGGAGGCACTCAGATCTTATGGGCCTTCATGGAGAATAAACACTCTGGAGGATTTCTGACCTACAGGCTATCAGGATCCATGTTTTGCTGTCTGTCTCACTTTTCTGTATTTTGCATATAGGATCACTTTTCCTTCTAGTTGGAGGGCACATCATACACCTCTTCAGTTTTCACAATCTGACCATTTACTAGAACGGTTCCCATTTACTAGTGGTGGTGGTGGTGTTATTATTTTACTACCACACATCTACTTCCCGTTGGTTGGAAGCATTCAAGTACTATTCAGTATTAATCTGATTCCTGCTAGTTGTGCAATTAGGAACTGTAACTTTAAGGTTTAATTGGGACCATGACTATAAGAACACAATAGTGTAATATAAATTACAATTACCATCTAAAATTTTTCAGAGGCCAGGAGGACAGTACAAGTTTCATAAGGAAATTTCCTGCGCCTCAGCAGCCATTACAGTGGACTGTTTTTTTTTTTATTAGCTTTCATCTGAATTAATATAATTACTAGTGTTTGCTGGGTTAGGGGGTAAACACATTCCCATAATTGGGTTCTAGAGTTTATACATAAAATTCCTTTCTCGATATTCCTTTTCCAGTAGCCATCTATAGCTTCTCTTATCCTTCTTAATTTTCTCTTTTTACTCATTCAGAAATAACTAACTTATTAGGTCAGACTACTTCCTTTTAACTTCCTCTAGAACACACACACTTCCCTTTCCTTTCTTCTGCAATAACATTCCTTCTAAATTTCAAAAGAGAAACCCTAAAAAGAGTGTTATTGATAATACAAAAGTTATCTTATATATCTTTACCAATTATTAACAGTTGGGCTATATGAGGGGGGACCCAAAAATGGAGTTTATCTTCTGAGTGTGGCCCCCTTGTAGTAGAGGCTCCCCTATCTGGGTAGTGGTCTAAAAACCCATTAGTATCAGTGTACCATCTGGCATTGTTGTGAGAGGCTGTGTTCAACTTGAGTAAAATTTTTTTGAAGACTCTCTCAATGAGTTTGCCCTTTTCATGATAGGTGATTGATGAGCATACCTGCCCACACAGCGCTGAGTGTTCAGCATTTTTTGACCAAATCCATATGACTCTATGCCCCACCCTCCCTTTTCACTTGATCTTACCCCAAGTAACTTTTTTTGTTTCCATGGATGAAAAAAGTCCTCAAAGGGAAATGTTTTGCCAATGTGGAACAGGTGAAACAAAAAATGGCAAAAGCACTAAAAGACATCGAAATCGCTGAGTTCAAAACTGTTTTGAGCAGTGGAAAAGACAAGACATCTCAACAGATATATTGAATCAATGGAAAGTACTTTAAAGGTGACTAAAGTTTAACATGTAAGAATAAATACACAATTTCTAGTGAGTATTATAAATTCCGAGTTTTGTGTGTCCCCACTCATATAAGAACAAGGTTTGAGAAAAGCCCAAAGAACAATTGTAGCTATCATTATGACTAATATTGGTATGACGGGTAAAGGCAGTAGAACAGGTGGTTTTTTTGTGTGTGATTCTTTTTAATCCTCACCTGAGGATATGCTTTTATTGACTATAGAGCAAGAGTAAGGGAGAGAGAGAAAAAGAAGGGAGAGAGAAAAAAAACATAGAAGTGAAAGAGAAACATCAACCAGTTGTCTCCTTTACGCACCCCGACTTGGGATCCACACTGCAGCCTAGCTGTGTGCACTGACTGGGGATTGATGCTGCAGCCTTTTGGTGTACGGGATGACACTCCAGCCAACTGGCAATGCAGGCAGGGCCAAACAAATGGCTTTTTAAGTTCACCATCAATTATGTAAGTATACAGGCCTTCTAGATGTCTTACAATAGCTGTCTCCATCTGATGTTGGCAGCTTCTCATCCTCAAGGAGCCTTTGATGTCCACTCTAGGAGGAAGTGGGCAGCAGAGACAGGCAGATTCACAATTAGGCTTCCTTTTTTTTTTTTAATGTAAAATGTGAATCCATGAGTTAACACTTTTAAATTTAGCTGCACATGGATTAGTTAGTAATACCTGATAAGATCGCTTAGCATGAAGTCAGAGAGTCTTCAATTGCTATCTTTTCCAGTAGACAAAATCTCCTGTTTTAAGTTGAGGTTTTGAAGTCTTTGTCTCCAGGAGACAGAGATCACCGGTTTGTCACGCAAGGATATAACACCAGAACAGCCAGGTTCAAAGAGGTGCATGGGCAGGGGATGGGGAAGGGGTGCAGAGCCTCCATGCCCCCACCAAGCCCACCACTCTGCGCATCTGCATGTGCTCACCGACCTGGAGGCCCATGGCTTTCTTCTTGTGATATAACGATACCAACTAGCAATCTAATTTCAGCTTTTACATTTAATTTTTCAATAAACACTAGATTAGCTTCCTTCTACATGTGCTTTCAATTCTCTTGAGCTGTGTATATGTTTTCTCCTTTTCTGATTATAGAATTTCTCATTTTTTAACAATCTAGGCTTTGTCCTTCCTAAATATCCTTGGAATTTTTAATTATTTGGTACTATCATGAAGTTTCCTTCCAAAGTTGTAGGTTTATTCATTTGCCTAATTAAAAGTTTTTCTCTTGTTTATAATTCTTCCAAGCAGTTATTCTTGCATTCAGCAAGTCTTTATAGAGAGCCCACCATGTGTCAAAACCGTAGTAGTGCCTCACTGTTGAGCAGAGTAGGGAAAGCGTTAGAGTAAAAATGTGTAGGGAAAGGAGAAGGAGCGTTATAAGAAAAGGTAAGGGAGAAATATAAAGTGAGAAACCAGATTAAATCGTTGGAGGGATTCTTAGTTTTTCTACATTACCATTTGAAAGAACTACACTTTCACCATGCCAACTGAATAGCTGACTGTTACACTCAAAGAAAAACTGGAAATCATGTACCAGAACTTCAAGGCCAGGCTCGGTGAAGTTTTAATACTTTTGGGACTTTTCACTTATGGACAGGATACCTTAAAATGGTGACTCACTGATCTGATGGAAAATAAAAATGTGTAGATTTATGTTTAATAATAAGAAAAACTTGTCTAATACTTCATAGGAAACTGCAAATTAGCCACACAAATAATCTCTTTTCTGCTGTTGCTTCACTACTTGTCAAAATACATTCAGGTGAATAAACCACAAAGGGATCAATTGATTGAAGAATGTGCATCATAATGTTTGCTGTCCCTCTGTGTCCTACCTCAGTTCCCTGAAAGAAAGGGATTTTCATCAGAGGGATTTTTCCCCCCGTATTAGAATTCACTTCATTAACAATGGAAAAGGAATAAAATTATTTAAAACAAGAAGCCATCAGCACAGCAAAATAGCACTTGGAACAACTGAGGAAAATTTTGCAGGCTCAAAAGAGGAATGCTCATGAAGGAAGAAGCATGTTCCAACCATATGTTTTCATGTAATAGTTTACAAATGTATCCAACCACATAAAAACTAAAATTAGCCATTTTGGCAGGAAAGATGACCTCTTTTCTTAACAGTGAAGATTTTAGCATATTTATTTTTCATATAAAAGGAGAGGTGATTAATAATGTTATAAGATGCCATAAAATATTTTTTCCTTGAATTTCTGCCCAGCTAAGATTTGTAGCTTAAGTCAACTGAAGTCTAATTTAAATTTTGCAACCTTTTGGTATCAGATGAAGTGGGACTTACTAAAACATATAGAATTAATATGTCATTTTATATTCTTTCAAAACTACTGACAGTATGTTCTGGGATTACGTACCATAATCTCCTAAAAGGTGAAGAACGAGAGAAACAATGACAAGAGACTGGACCACTTTTTTTAAAATTCATTTATCAGATGAGCTTCAAATCTAGGAGGCTGAACCAGAGGAGTCTTAGAGTCCAAGGGTGATGAGTTGTGAAGATAGTGAGAATTAGCTAGAAGGCTTTCCAGGATAGACTAAACTCAATTAACTTGCTATGGCTACGTGTTTAAAACTTGAAGTTTGTAGGTTTCCAGACCTCTTCTGATCTTAGCCAGACATTGATAAACTGAAAAGTGTTCATTTTGTGGTACCCAAGCTATTGCCACTCTCCTAGACAAAACTGCAAAATATCACCATGTTCTATTGCCCACAGATGAAACCCCTACACCACCACCTCCATCCCCACTCCACCAAAACCACTTTTTCCACCCGGAGCTATTTGTTCATTCCTAGATTGCCAATATCAGATAAGTGTTGATCATATTGTAGAACATCAAAGTAATTAACAATAAGGTGTGAATGAGGTTTACAGGTTCACAAGGCAGATTTGCATTTTAAAAGAGGGGCTTGTTAAACACAAATGAACTAATAGATGGAATGTGTGAGAGAGATGTTTCTCTCCACGGGATGGGGGAAGATTTCTGATGCTCTTTTTCAGCCCAGGGATACCAAGTACAGTCCTGTTAGCATTCCTTTCCCCTCTGCTGTCTCTTGCCATTCACTCCTTTTTATCCTATCATGTTTGCAATTAGAGGATATGTAAAATAGAGAATCGTTAGTTACAGTGTTCCTTGATAGAGCCTGTCAAACCTAAAGACCAATTGACTCCCCAAATTATGTACTAGATCCCTAATTCTCAGAGTAGTCGATTTAAACAAATAAAAATGTCATGCATTACAGGATTAGCTCTCCATTTAGTGCCTTTGCCTGTTTAATTATTTGGATGAAGGATAATGTATAAGAACTTTTTATACAATTACTAAAACCTCCAAAGAAACATCTCCTAAACAATGAGGAGAGAAGGTGTCAGAGAGTTTTTTTAAAAAATTGAATTATTTTATTGCATTCATGTAGATGAAAAAAATGAAAACATTTTTATGTAATTTTGATATCAGGTGGACTAAGAGAATTAAGTCTGAAAACCCAGATTTTTTTCTGGGCCAAAAAATTTAGAATTCTAGAGAAGATAGAGGAGAGATCTTCAACAAGAAGAAAGAGGAGTATATCTCATTTAAACTGTGACAAGTAGAAAGAACATTTTCCTGCTCCACGAACATGCCTTTCTACTGCAGCCCCTCTTACTCCCAAGTTTCCCTTTCCTCTTGAGGAAAGATCATTTATATCAGAAACTCATGGAACTACTGACAAAACCTTTGATCGAAGGTGTCTACTTTAAACTTCAGCCTTTCATCTTCTGGCCACTGTGCACAATGTCCATAGTCTTTCCTTCCTAGGTTTTTGGGCCATAAAGCTCCATGCACAGGTGTCGCCTAAAATTGTCCGGCAGCCGTGGGGAGGAGAGTCTGGAGAGTGGCCCTGCTCCAACCCGGGGGGCTCAGCCTTGGGCACTGTGGGCAGTTTTTCCGCAGGTCATTCAAGTGGATAGGCATTGAAAAGGGAGAACTGTCTGTCTTAATTATGACAAGAAATAATACTAACTTTGTAAAAATTATCTTAGCTTTTTACAGTATGCATAGCTCTTTCATGTCTGGTTTTTAAAATGTCCTTAAAGGCATTTTAGAAGGGGTTAATAATAATAACGTTTACAGAGGTTATCTGAATTTGCCAATTTAGCAAATAGTTGAAATAAGATTCAGATACAAGATTCAAGAATTTCATTTCAGATCTTGTGCTTTTTTCATTACAACAAATTTTAAGGGTAGATATGCCTTCTTCTATAAAATAGGACTTTTAAAAAGTACTGCCTAAAATTAGGAATCCTCAGTAATTTATAAAAATATAATTTTCCAATATTCTCATCTTAAAATGAGATGGAAAGATTTCTCTGGTTCAAGCATGGGAATTAAAGTGAAAAAGTTTTAGTTTATCTCCCTTCACTAATGTTGACCAGTAATAACTACTTTAATTTGCCCTAGAGAGAAGGATTGTCTTTGTAAATGATGTTATACTTTATTTTAGCTTGTATGTAGGGTAACTCCATAATTTATCAACCAAACTAGGGCACTTAGGAGAGTGTAGATGGCCACTGTTAGTCATTGGGCCTGTACAGTTCAAACTGGAACTGGAACTGTCCTCGGTGAGCTGGGAGATAGGGTCACCCAACCTGTAAGACAGAGTCGTGAGTCTGAGGGTGGTGAGTTTTGAAAAAAATTTTTTTAAAAAGCTAGCAGAGTGAAAATCCATATAACTTGCCTTGATTCCGCAGTTCCTGTGAAGCTGGTTCTTAAGCACAATGAGCACTGTTGACTGTTTCAATCTCATGCTTAGCCCAAGAGATGACAGAGTGTCGGGGCATCGGTTTAGGACCAAGTCAGAAAGAAGAACGCCACCTGCCGAAATTCAGACCCCCGATATTTTATACCACGTGGTAGTTGGAGGCTCCCATCTAAACTTTGACTATGCACAACCCAGATTCAGACAAAAAGCCGTGTCCTGTGCAGAATTCCCCAGTAAACCTTGGTTGCTTTCATGGCTTTCTAAGTGACAAATATTAAACCAGTATTTGACATGTCAAAAGGGAAAAAATATATACAGCGCTTAAATTGTTTTTTACAGCTGATCAAAATAATATTATGTAATGCAAAGCTCTTAAGTTAGCAATTGATAAAAAAAAAGTTAAACTGCTAAAAAATAGATTTTTTTGTGCACCAAAGATAAATTTGATAGCGTAGAACTTAATCTAAGGATATCCTATAATCGGCATAAAATACATTTTATTTTGAAAAAAGATACTAGTGATGAGAATATTGATGTGTGCCATCCATCCTATCTTTCATTTCACATGTAAAATGCTATATTGAAAAGTAACCCTCTAAGAGTAGTACACTTAGCAGACTAACACTACCAGAAAATGATAGTTTGAAATTATTCCTAACTATTGCTGAATTACTTGGAAATTCTTCCTGTGAAATTACTTTTGTCCACCTAATGCAAGAATTATTTTCCCAGTGAATGTAAAGTTCAAATGAATTCGGTTTGGTTTCTGGGGGAAAATGTTAGTTTTCTTGCAATTTAAACTTTTATTTGCGATAGAAAGTTTCCCTTCCGGACAACAAGTTACAGGCTGGAAGTGGTAAAATGTCTGCGGGGGAAACTAATGAAACTTTGTTGTGGAATAGTTCACAAAGGAATACGAGATGCGTTACATAATGCAGCCCTTTGTTTGTGGAGCCTCTGACAGAATCCTGCAGTTTTAGCTCAGGCTGAAAGCTGCCACCAAAGTCCTCCCTAACTCCAGGCAGCTCTGAGTCTTTTTCCCTACTTCCTGCCATGATTACTCTGGCTTCTGATTAAATCACACCTTATATTTGTCACTAACCTAAAATGACCCAAAGCTGCTTATTTCTCTCCTCTGCAGTTCCCCAGTACTTGTAATATTTGGAAGCCTTGAAAATAGCTTCTACCCCAGCTTATGTAGTCTTTTCTCCAAAAGCAAATGCTATAATAGTTTCCTCACTCGTGGGTTCAAACCTCAGGTGAAAAATGTTGGAAGCTAATTAGCATGCTGCGGAGTCTGGAGCATGTGGGTGAGTCACAGTCGTGCTTCCTGAGGGACAGAGAAAACGTCTTGTTGCTGGTGGCGGTTAACAAGCGCTGCTTCCTCACTGAATTTAAACAGGGTTGGAGGTGCACGGCGCTGTCTTCTTTATATTTAATAAAAATCTTGTCTGTATCGTCTCATCTTCCAAACATCTATCCCTGTGGGGGTTATTCTAATGTTTTATTTCTTAAAATGTATGTCTACTAATTTTGGAAAACTTTTAAACGTTTGCTTTTATTATATTAATAATTGAGCCAGGTTGTAACAAATTCTTCTTGTGGAACTTATTAGGCTCAACTGTTTCTTTTTTGACCTGGTTTAACCCTCTTTTCTTAGCTTAGTACAAATTTCCGCCTTGCTTTCAAAGTGAGAATTTTATTTACATATATTGACTGTCTAATATATATGGACATATGCATATATAGACATATATATAGACACATATATATGACATATATATACAAAATATATATATATGATCAAGATATGTAGCAAATGAATATTTACTAAATGCCAAGAATGTAACCAATGTTTGCCATCCAGATAAGAAAAACAGTTTAGATAATTCAAATTATGAGAGTTATTTCTTGATTAGAAATGTGTTCAGTACCAGAAATCCTGACTTAAGTGGCTTAAACAAACAGGGGTTTGCGTTTCCCATGTAACAAGACGTCCAGAGACAGGGAGTTGCTGGTGTGTGATAAAGTCAAGGCCAACATTTGTGGGACTGTTTGCCTTTTTTGCATGCTTGTTGCTTTATGATCACAAAATAGCTGCTGCAGCTCTTAGCATTGTGTCCGTGTTCAAAGAAAGAAGAGGGGGAAGGAGAAGGATTGTCTTTTACCTCTGACTTTATCAAAAAAGAAAGAAACTTTCTCAAAAACCAGCCTCTCAAACATATTGCTACATAAATCTTATTGACTAAGAACTGGGGCCCAAGGCCATCCTTGGTTGCTAGGGATGCAAGGAAATCAGGGAATCGATTTGTCATAATTGGCTTAGAAATATCGTAATGTCATCCAGGACTGAGCACGTTGCCACTCTGTAACTAGGGGTCTGTAACCAGGAGAATTGGGGGAATGGATATTGGGTGGGCAATAGTATTTACTCCAGTTGTAGTAGTCGAAAAAGGAAAGTTAATGTGCACTACAAAAACTAAAAAATGCTTTATGACGGCGGTAGAACATAAGCTGGACTGAAGATAACTAAAGCAATTAGATCCACTAAAGAATAGCAATAGGACACTTGAAGGGAGGAATAGAAGCTTAACAGCAGAACATATACGCTATCTATGGAAAGTAACTACTACATTGTGAATGAATTCCCTAATTCTTTGAAGACAGGAAGTAAGGTTTTTTCTTATTTATTTTCCTAGCATCTCACACATAGTAGATGTTCAGTGAATCATAGTAAATTTTGCATAATATTCTAACCCAGAAGTCCAGATATGATTTCACAGGTTATGGAGATAATAAAACAGAAAATTTTAAATTTAGGACTCCCTTGGCAATACCAGGATAAAGGGAAACATTCATATAGTCTGATATACTCCTGAATATTTCTTGGGAAGTATTGAAACCTGGGATGCCTCAGCAAGGTAAAGCAAGAAACGGAGACTGAAATACCAAGTTGAGAATTTGAACCTGATCTGTGAATGCCTGATTACGTTTCCGGAATCAAATGTTTGTAAACCACAAGCAATAGTGTCCAGCAGGCCCTCCCGCTATTAGAAGTATTTGTCCTCTTGCTGTCAGTTACTTCCCTTTTCTCCAAATTCTATTTACTGTGACCTTCCAGTGTGAAGGGAACTTCGGAAAAATAGAAAGTAGTTCACTGGAGATTTCTAAATTCCTAGTACAATAATTGAAATATTACATTTATTCAGTTTCTGTTTTATGCCAGCCACTCTGCTGCAGTTTTTAGGAGATTATTAAAGCAACCCTGACTACAAATGGGTTACATTCTAATCAAGAACTTAAATATCTTGACTGATTTAAGATAAAGAAAAGGAAAGAAATAATAATAGCGTTCAGAAAAGAAACCAAGTCAGTCAAAAGAATAGTTTGACTTGCTTTTATTGTCATGGTACTGACTTAACTACACAACTTAGCCAGGATTCAAACAAACTTTTTTCTGCAAATACCACATAAGTAACTTCCACTAAAGGGAAAACACCTTACTCACTATAGGTCTGCTTATTTTTTATTTTACAAACTATACAGTGTCTTGTCCTGTTTTGTTAACTGAACCATAGATATTAATGTGGTTTACAGACAGGGGTGTCCAAACTTTTGGCGTCTCTGGGCCACACTGGAAGAAGAAGAGTTGTCTTGGGCCACCCATTAAATATATTGTGACACATAATCACAAAAAAATCTCACAGTTTTTTAAGTAAAGTTATGGTTTTGTGTTGGGCCACATTCATAGCCATCCTGGGCCACTCGTGGACACCCCTGGTTGGACACCCCTACTTACAATATTGCTTAATAGTAGACTGAAATAATAAATGAAAGTAATTTTATTTTGAATTGTGCCTCCATGAATCTCATAATTTTAAGGATCTGATATTACTTTTATTTTTATGACCTTAATTTTACCTGGAAAATAAGCCAGTAGATTAGATTAGGGGATAGGTACAGCATTAAAATGTGCAACCTTAGTAACTTGGCATTTCTAGCACACTTACTGTCTGTGGCCATTTAGTGAGGCCTCCCTTGTAACTTTAAGCTTCAGCCTCCCTGGTCAGATTAGAATACTTCAGATTATTTGAACTAAAGAGTGCTCTCATTCTGACAAAAGAACATCGATTTCGTTTTAATTGATTGAATAATATATTTTCAGTGGCAGATCTTTAACAACTCCTCTAAAGACTTGTAGCATTATTAATATTGCATTTGGATAAGTAACTCAATTTGTCTGGGCCTCCGTGATCATCTGCAAAATGAGGTAACTATACTTACATGATCTCTAGCTAATTCCATCTCTAAAGTTTTACGATTTCATTTTTCAGTTCAATTCAACAAATATTAATGGAATACTTACATAAGGCAAACCAATATGGTAGGACCTGGATGGATCCAGGGATAAGTACTGTGACCTTTCCATGCAAATAGCTTATAATGTGATTCATTCAGTGGTTGAGATGTATATTTATCAACACGTTTTTTAGCTTCTTCTGTTTGGGATGTCACTTAGGAATGAGGGCATATCATATGATTTATTCCCACATGGGCAGAAATTAAGTGTTTTGTTAATGTTTCTCATATCTGGATTTGGAGAACCAAAAAAGGGTCAGAACTACCATTTTAATAATGTGCCTTTGTGTCTATCCCACCTTCAGTTCCAAAAATTTAGAGCATTCAGAACCGTAACCTGATTCATCCCTAAAGGAGCTCAATGCATGTAGAACAGATAAATATAGTTATTTCCATTTTAGTGATTAGATAACTGGACCCGAAGTTTCCTGGAGTTATATAATGAACCAGTGAATAAGCACAGGTGAATCTAGGAACTCTCACTCCCGGACCACACAGCCAGCCAGCTTCCTTTTTGTGTGACAGATTCTTTTAGCAAGTTCTGCAGAGCCTGATTGTAAACCACATTCCACACTGATCCGTCCTCACTCCCTTTCCAAACAACAGCTTAATATTGATGATTTCAGATGTATCAACAGGAGAAACAAAAAAGTTGCAGGGGAAGAATGAAATGCGTGCAGCAACAGATGTGATATGCAAGCTGTGATACAAGTGATATAATGTTTCAGCCTTTGGTTTGCATTAAATTAGAAGTGAAGAAAAACTGGGGATTCCTCCATAAAGAGCAGCCATAGGAAACCTGCACTTTGCTGGGTGAGAACATCATTCTAAACATGCCATCCTGGACTCTCTGCCTCAGTTCTGGTATCACTAGAATTTCCCTCACCTGCTTTTGAGAATACTCAGGAACATGAGAAATTTATTTTTTAACAAGTCATGGAAGCAGCTACTTGGAAACAGGTGATTATATTTCCTTCTTTACCTAAATCTTCCTACATGGTAAAAAAAAAGGCATGTCCATGTTTCATCTCGTGGCTCCTTTGGTCAAAAAAATTTGCATCTGAGGCCTAGGAAAATGTTTGGCCTTCATAATTGAATGTTTGAACAGGTGCAGGCTGCATTGCTCTGGCTGAGGAAAGGTAGTCTCCTCCTTCTGGAAATCCTAATGTTAGAGAATGATTCTTGTCCCAGCTTTCACGAGTTCTTGTGAAGGAAAGTTCAGGTGATCCTTAGATCATATTACCTGGTTACCAACCCACTTGCCTCACTCCCATTCTGTGTCCTCATGAAGAAATTGATTTAATAGATTCAAGATATTATTAAATACATTCTGCATTAATATTATATGTCCTCTTTGAATCCAAGTGGCAATACAATAGAATTTCATTTTATAAATAACACCCTTCAAGCTAACACCACAGGGCACAGTACAAAAGAATCAAAATAGAACACAAATGCTGTAATCAAATGCAGACCCCAGGAAGGCTGATTAAAAAGGCATGTTGCTGGTAAGAGCAGCTGACAGGGTAAGTGTAGTGGGTCAGTGCAGAAAAGCCAGCTGAACAGAAAAGGGCAAACTGAAATAAAGTGGACTTGCCTGCCTGATACATAGGGACTTTTGACTCTCCTTTGTCATTGTCTCCTTTCAGAACCAGGAATTGCAGGGGAGAGGAGTGCGCGTATGTTTCCTGGGAGGCAGGGATCAAATGTATGTAGGGTCATGAGGTTTATCCTCAGTCCTCCAACACAACACAAACAAACCAGCAAAAATCCTAAAGAGAACCGCCGGCAGCTAACAGCAATGTGAGTGGGAGACGATCCAGTGAGGCCTGCTTTGCTTGACAATACCACCGGTTTTCAGAAAATGCAACTGTGAGGGAACAAGTAGGTCCCTCCCATGATGGCAAGAGCGGATAGTCGTGGCACGCTGGGCGTTGGGCAGTGTGGAAAATGAGTGAGAATGGGTGCTTTGTGGTCTTGGCCTGGTGGGAGCCGCCTCCCCCCCGGGATTATCTTGTCACCCCATGGGCTTTCTTTGCTTTTAGCTCCTCACCACCACGGCCTTTTCTACTGTCAAGTGTTTGTGCTTTAAAATTCTGCCTCTAATTAAAGGATAAAAGGTTCAGCCCTCTTAATAAAGGAATTGAGGAATTAGGCAAAAATTGAGGAGGTATTTTGGCACATATTTCTCCACCTATCTGTCAAACCAGTGTTAAGGGTGATCACGGTATACCCTGAGGCATGCACCAAATTGGTCATTTACTGTCCTTCTCTGTTTAACACTGAGGGTAGAACAACATAGGACAGAATCACAGGAACAATTCCCTACAAAATATATGCTACATTTTACTGAAAAAATAGCAACCTATAGTTAATAGTTATGGAACACCAAATACCGGTTCTACAGTCAATAAAAGGAAAAGGAGAGAGACAGGAAAACGATAATTGAGGCCATTTTTACCACTCCTGAAGCTGTGGGTTGTTTGCAATGACTCTCCTGATTACCCAATTAGCTGAAACTGGACTGAAATCACTGATGCATAAATTTAGGTCAATAATTTAGTATTTCTGTACATTGTTTTTCTTAATCTTTCAATTATAAACAACTTAAACACGTGGGCAGTATTTGGGGAAAATATTGTTTTACAAATGCTAGTATTGCTACTTTTATTGAACAGAATCTTATTTTCCTTAATTTTGTCAGTATTTATTTATCTATGCAGAGAGCCAATTTATTAGCAAAGCCAAGCAGTAGTGTAGTAAATTGAGAACACTGGGTTGTAATCTTCAAAGTGAGTTACTTCATAAAGTGTGTGAGCAAATAACTATGCCAGTGATCAATATATTGCTGCTCAGACCCAGATTCACCCTTCCTTGCCTACTGTCCAAAAGTGTGTCTGGATTCCTTAAATACTTCTCCTTTCCCAGCTGTATGATTGTGCCTTGTCCATAGAGGGTTCAGAGAGACATGATAGGAGGAAGAGGTTTTTCCTCCCTGGTTCCCATACACTCCTCGGTCAGGCCCCTGCCGTGTGCATGGTTTCTCCGGGGCCTGGCTCCTGTGCACACACAGCTGCCTTGGTGCCCAGCAGTTGAAGCACAGAGAGTTCCTCCAGTGCCCAGCGGCCAGCAGCTTCCCCCGGCACCTACCACACGTGCACACACACACACACACACACACACACACACACACACACACACATGCTCGCATTGGCTGGGTCAGAGGTGTAGCATGTTTCCGATAGGACACCTCACTGTGAAGAGCTTCCCTGACACCCTAGAGTACAGATTTCCAGCAAGGTCTGCCGACATCTCCCTAACAATTTCTCTGCCATTCATTCATTTAATGGCTGTGCCTCATCCAGCAGGGTCTGGATCCCATTCCAGGGGTAGATAGACTCTTCCTTGAATACTCTGTCTCAGTCCTACAAATAGTTATTCTCCTTATATTTGCTTATTCTTATGTAATTTTGAATTCTCTTTACTTCTTACTGGCTACTCCCTCATTACTCCGATCCCCTATTATAGTTAATAATTCTTTATATTAAATTTTTCCTATTCAAATTGCTATGTGGTTTCTCTCTCCTGATGGATCCTGACTGATCACATAGCCAAAGAATATTAAAATAATCTATATTCTTTGGGAGTAGGAGAAAGTAAATATGATAAGCCATCTCTTTATGGAACGGATTAGCATTGGTACCCTGTGCCTTATCTAGGCCTAACTGTTAGATGAACAGAAACTTGTGAGAATTGGATGCTAGATGGAAAGGTGAAATAATTATATGATGCGATATACTATTTGTACTATACCTATGATTTTAAAGACCAGTTTTTAAATATTTTACTTAATTTCACCAAGAGTTTTTTAAAGTGTAAACTGTAATAAAGCAGACAGCAAAAGTCTGAATTCAAAAGTAATTTCTTGGTCTTGAAAGGATGTTGTAAAATAACACCTTAATGTAAATGTGTAGATTATTAATGTTGGGGTAATAATGATACCCATTGTTTACTGAGAACCCAGAAGGTGCTCAGCACTTTACATTGGTTTACTGAATCCCTATAGCAATAGAGGGGGATGCTCTTGTTATTTCTCTTTCACAAGTTGGAAAACGGAGGCCCAAAAGGTTAAAGAACTGGCCTAACATGATACGTGTAGCAAGTTCCAGAGCTAGAGTTTGAACCTAGATCTGCCTGTGAGCCCTGGTTTTTAACCACTGCACTTTGCTTCCAGAATATTCCCACTGAAGCAAATAGCAAGCAGCCTGGGAAAGCACACACAGAATAACTGTTTTGTTGTTTTCATCAAAAATCCAAGGACAAGAAACTCGGAAGTATTCCTAGGATGTATGGCACACCGTGAGATATTTCTGCCAGGCGATCTATTATTTTTACCTAACGAGATACGGACAAACTACATGGACATTGGTGATCAAATCCCCAGAACCAAAGTGTTAACAGTGTATCAAAAACCCAGCAGCCTTTATTCAGAGCTGAATTGAAGGCAGATGAAATATTAACAGCAGTTCTAGCAGCACAAAATGAAATATGAGATCCTGTATCAGAAATTATTAGTAACCTGTAAAAAGAAATGCTGAAAAATGGCAGTTACCAAATTAAAACTGAGAAACAGAGCTCAAATGGGAAATTTCAAAAAGTTTGGAGGAAAATAAATGACAGATTGTCCTCTTGGCTCTTATTACTATGCCATCCTAAATCCTACTTGGCATTACATGGTGGAGGTGAAATAAGAACTGCATCACTGCCAATGCTGGCCCTCAAATTTGTAGTCCTGAGTGTCTGTGATGGTGTCTGGGATTGATTAGGAAAGTAGCAGGAATTTGGTAGCGTTTAGCTTTATCTAAATTGAAGAGTCTGAGACTCTTATTATGAAAGGCTTCCTCTCAATTGTGAATTGGCCCCTTTGCTCCACTTTTGGATGGCTGGCTTCCTTCATGCCGAGCTGCACTAAATGTTCTACATGGGAAAGCTATTCTCCTTAAACGCCTTCAAATTTAAAGCATCTATCTGGATATGTTCATATTTATGACTCAAAATATCTAGCATCAAAAAAAGAAAGAGAGGTTACAGATACCAAACACCGGGCAGCAAACGAAGGAGATATTTTTCCATCAGGAACCGGGAGCAGAGAAATGACTATAAGCAGAGTTGTTGAGCAGTTGATGCCAGAGAGAGAAAGGAAATGAGCTATAGAACCATAGAATCTTAGTGTTGGCAGAGACCGTGGAGTTCATGCAGTCCTACCCTATCATTTTTCAATGAAAAGACTGAGACATGGGGAGTTAAGGGACTTGACTTGCCCTAGACACATAGTTGTTTACTGACAGTCAGGCCAAAATCATTTCCCAACTCCCAGTCTGGAACTCTGTAGTTCAGCCTGCTACTGCCATCCTCTACTGAAAATTAACACTAACTCAGCCTGGAACATAGAAGAACTCAGCATAGAATGGAGGACAAAAAAAAAATGATGAATTGGGAGATGGTAATCAGTCTGTGAAAAGAAGAGGAGAAACAGATGATCCTCCTTTGTTGTGACCCGTTGGCCAAGCTTGTACAAGGCATTTTTTTGGTTTCCTCCCTAATACCTTCCCATGAAAAGCAATGAAATATTTTGATTTTTATTTCTCAGGGTTTATATTTATGCATTGAGATTTGATTTGCTTAGAGAATTATCCCACATACAGGTCAGCTCCAGGCGTAGATTGGTTTGTGGGTGTTCACTGCTATTGAGCCCTGTCATTTACGTGGTTACCTACATGACCTTGGCTTTCCCTGGTAGTGAAATGTGCTCCAGAGTGCTCATGGAGGGAATCCTCTCTGTGGGACACTAACAAATGAGGATCGGATACAGGTTTGAGATGTAAGAATTATCTTCTATTAACCCTTATATTCAGTTAACCTCAGGCCACATGTGTATGAGCCTTTTAATCAGGCTCATGAGTTAAGTAAAAAAATTTCCTGTATTTGAATGTACAGAGTAATTTGAAGTAAACCAGTAGCAAAGGAGATATAATAAAAATATCTTGATAGGAGTCATCATGAAATAGCAATACAGGTCTTTTAGACCAGTCAAATATTTTTTTTGAACAGAGCAACCGGAAATGAGAGCAGCAGACAATATGATGAAAACTACAGATGGAATGCTTTGCATGAAAAGTGATTATATACAAAAGAGAGCTCAGGAGAGAGTAGGCGTGGGGCTGGAAAGGAGGCGGGTAACTGAAATAAGAGAAGATAATGCTTGACCAGGTCTAGTAAAATATTCCTTGCCACAACCGCTGTTCCATGAAGAGACTGAGCCAAGAGGCCTGAATAAACCAGCCTGAAGTTCAGAGTTGCCATTATTGTGGGAGGCATCAGGGAGAGCACATCCGGATTTGTGTTACACAGCAATCACTGTTGGGTGTCAGCATTCATCAGCCAGATGGTCAGACCCACAATTAATCAATTAGGCTGGGATGATCAACTGGACCAAGTTTTCCCCTTTGGTGAAAAGCCTTCATCATGCGGTCAAGGCCAACAACACTTTTATCCTGTTGCTTTTGGAGAGGCTTCTAAACATCCCCCTTCTTTTTTAGGCCTCTAGTTACAGGATATTGTTAAGCTCCAAGCTGCTTTGGCAACATAGATACCCCAAATCAAGATTTTAACATAATAGATTTTCAACATACTCTGTGTTCAAGTATCTTTTGCATACCCTGACAGAAATAAGCTTTTTAAAGCAGAATTCTCTGAGGACTGTTACTCAACTGATTTTACTAGAGTCCTCATATTGGCTCCACTCAGTCAGGTGGAACAACACTGAAAATGCCTCTTTCACTGGGCACTTATAAGGGTGTGATAGTCAAATCAAAATAATAGCAAATTATTGAGTGTTCACTGTGTGACAGATGCTGCTGTGAGAAGAACTGAACATTGCCCCAACCTTGATTCAGCCCTTGTAATAATTCAGTGAATGCGATAATGTTCCATTTCAAAGAGAAGGAAACTGAGACGAGAATGTTCACTAGCCCAAAATGAAGCATTTATTAAAGATGTATTGAGATAATTTAATGCTCTCTGGAGTAAGGCTAAATAAAATTTACTCTGTGTTTTCTTACACATCTTATACATTTGTGCATTTCTAAAAAATGAAGATTAGGAATTTATGGTGGGTGCTTATTTTTCCTCTTCAAAGAAATCTTCTACTAGTGTTTCCTGACTATGTTGATCTTATTCTCTTTGCCTGCTCTTCCTGCGGCAAGCCATTTGACTTGAGATGGCTTGCTTTCTTATTTTGGGCCATCCAGCGCTAGTGTCTGCTGCAAACTGTAAGTCTCCACTCCTGTTTCCTTATCTATATATGGTTCCTCTAAGTTTGTTTCAGATACTAAGACTTTATCAGGTGGCTTATAAGTCAATTTGTGTCCTCCAGAACAAAATGTCTGCTACTAATTTATTTCTTAGGTTGAACCTGGTGTTTCCCTCCAACTATTTTATTTTCCCTGTCCTCTTGCTTTATTACTGTCCTACTGCTCTGGAGAAGTGTTGGAAACTCCTAGTGGTGGGATGTGTCACTTCCTGATGGAGGTCTATGCTGACCCCATTGAATCGAAATACGGACAAGGGCATATTTCTGTAGTGTTTCATCATTCAACTTATATGCCTTTCTTTCTCTCAGCTCTTGCCTACTTCCACCCAAGTTGAGGAGTGCTTCTCTTTAACTGTTTGCCACCAGTGTTTTACAGGCTATACAAGGACACTATTGACCTAAATGCACCTTTTTGAGATAGGATCTCATATTATTTTATGCAGTACGAGGCTTCTTTTTGCTATTTAACTGCAGTGCTTTGCTTTTGTTTGTTTGTTTTGCTACTTACCAAATCAGGAAAGCAATACCAAAATACCAGAATAGTATACAGGCAACCACTTGATTTCTCAAATCAAGTTCAGGAGCACATGGAAGAAAAGGTATTCCAGAAATCTTAATGAGCATCTTTTCTCCTCCAGGGCTCTACCAGTGCCCTCTTTTTCTAACTGTGGTACTCTAATTTGTTCTTGCTGTATTTGGTAGGCAGCTGTTTTACATTTTTCCCTTGCTGCTCCTTTTTTCTATAATCCTACGATCCTCACCCCAGAGCTGATGAGGCGCTTTCATTTTAACCAGCAGTATCTCCGTGTATTGCAGAGCTGAGCCCTGCCATCTAGACTGCCTCTCTGCTTCATTTTGCTCCTGACCTAACCCCCCCTGCCATTCCAGGCCTGGCCTCTCATGACCAGAGACTGCTGACTCATCCTGGCCTGTGCCAAGCTGTGCAGTCGCTTAGCGATGTGGACAGGAGTCGAAGGACTAGAATGAGATCACTGAACTCATTTCACTTGTTGCTTACGGTACAGTCCAGCATGAGCTGGAAATGTAGGAACCTCAGCCTCCCGAGCAGAAAGAGTAAGTAGATTGAACACACCGCATCACCAAGTCCTCAACAAGCAGTAGTTGGGTGGAGGGTGGGGCTGGCTTTCTCATGGCTGTGGCTAGGGCATTCCGGTTCACCAGGAGTGTTCCTTTGTCCTCTCTTCTTCCTCTCCTCCACAGTCAGACCCTCCCCCCACCTTCCCTGAACTTCCCTTCTGAAAATGTCCGGATGGCACAGCAATGATCTGGGCAGAAATGAAATTTTGCTAATAAGCAGCCTCCGCAAGAAATCCTGGAACAGTGACACTGCTGAAACTGCTTAGTTTAGCTCCTCTACTGGGAACACACATGAACTTCCCAACAGAATTCAAGAGGATGAAAAATCTTTTTTTTTTTTTTTGTTCTCCTTTTCTTCTTGACTCTCTGTTTTCTTTCTGTTTTGAGGGAGGTGGCTTCAGGAGACATAGCTGCATTCTGGTGTGGTGTCAAGTTTTCCGTCGGGAGACAATAATGTACATTCCTCTGGCAGGACGGGATGGGTTTTTTTTTTTTGTTTCTGTTGCTGTTGTTTATTTATAAGACATTTCCTCTTCGTTAGTGGAAGTTAGATCGTAAGAGGCTCCAGTGATTTTCCTTCCACCTCCCCTCCCTAATTTCTGTGCTTCGGCAACTCTGGAACACTGTGAACTCGACAGACTAATCAGAGCAGGGAGCTTAGCAGCCAGGCCTGGACACTCTCAAGAGACTGTGCTGATTCTCAGTCGACACTCCTTGGATCAGGAACCACAGTCTTGGTGAGTGGTGAGGTTCCAGAATTTGATGTGTCAAGGATTCTATTCTTGGTGTCTGGGGCAGTCAGGAAATAATGGGTGTTTTCAAAAAGAAAAAAAAAATACACTCTTTAAAATAGCTATCAAACAATCCAACGCGATGGCGAAGACCTTAGCATGCACAGCTGAGGACACTCTACGGACAATAGCAGAGCCTTGAGTCTGTGCTCAGGAGGAGCCCGCAGGCATAGGTTTCGTGTTGCCAGCAATGGATGGCAGCCTTGACATGCCCAGCACACATGCTGGTAGGAGGAGGGAGATAAGTGAATGAGTGGGGAGGGAGGCAGTGTTTACGGTGGTAAGAGGGGGAAGTGAAAGTGAGATTCATCGTACATTTGAAGTTTCTATCAACTTTTCGTGCATCTCTATTCTGAACATGGACTTTATGCTCAGGATGCTTATGTACCCAGCTAAGCAAGAACGAAAAGTGGATGCATAGCAAAAGAATATTGTTAATGCTGTTCTTCTAAAGATCTCTTTGCTAAAAACTAGTTGCTTTTAAATGTTTGGGAACCTCCCTCCGCCTGACCATTGGAAAATATTATTTGTTACACCCTCTTCTTTATGCCTCTGCACTCACGGAATCGAACAGAAGAGTGCAATGAGAATCCTTATTTAGCTTCAGGGAAATTTATTATCCTGACCTAGGAAAACTAGATGACTGTCCTCACAGTGCTAAACCCAAATATAGTATTGTCCTCGATATAAGAGATTCTGATGAAGTGTGCTGTGGAAAGTTGTTGAAGGGGTGGAATAGGGGCAACTGCATCCTGTCTGATATGAGACTAAGAGAGGAGCCAACAGACCAGCTTTCGGAGTCAATGTGTGCCGTCTCTGTCCTCATTAATAACTGACGCCCTCCCTGGACGTAGAATTTCAGGTGGAATATGTATTTCTTCTTTACCATTGTCTCTCTACGTAGTTGCTCCTTCAACAATACTTGGTTTTACTGTGTTTTCTTGTCTTCTTTTCAATTTTAAGAATCGGGCATGTTCCAAAATATTGAGTGGAAAAAACGAACAAGCAAACAAACAAAAAAACATGGTGGCCATAAAAGCATTTGACTGTGTGGCAGCATCTGAAGTGAATTGCTCTTTGGAGAGAGGGACGAGCCTTTGATGTCCCCAATATGGTTCTCATAGGCTAAAACTTCCAAGAACCACAATCCAGCCTAAGGGGCACTATTGGATGTTCTTAAATATTTGGAAAGAGATGCTATTTTATTGTTTTAGTGTTCCTTGCTATTAACACATTGCCAGTAGATTCCTCCTGAAAGTTGAAAATGCTTTAGCAATAGTTGATTTTACATTTAACCAGATGTGTATTGAGTGTGTCTGTTGTGTATATTTTTGTCCAAGCCGGTAGAGTCATCCAGCATATCACATTGGTACTTAGCTTTGGAATTTTGTTTGCTACTCGGGACGATTTAGATTCTTAACCATGTAACGCATGCATACGCACATGTAACCAAGTTTCCTACAGAGACTGCCCTCTGCTGCAGCCTCCTCAGGGTCCGTCAGTGACCTCTGGAGCAGCTTCCTGTCACAATTCCTATAGCTTGTGAGGCACATCAGATTCCTCAGCCGTCACTGGGACAGGAAGCAGTCTCGGAGTTTAATTAGGACCAGTGTGGTATGAATTTAATGTATATAATCCATCTATTTTAGTTAAGCCATGTTAATTATGACCACATTATTTGTAAATATTATGTTTCTTGGGGATTTTCCATAAGGTACTTGTTTTCTAAAGAAAGAAAGTGAATGGGAAAATGGCATTAATTTTTTTTTAAATATGACCTGGCCCGGTATCTCAATTGCTTGGAGCATTATCCCACACACCAAAAAGTTTGTAGGTTTGATTCCCAGTCAGGGCACATACTTAGGTTGCTGGTTAGATCCCCAGTCAGGGAGCATATGGGGGGCAACCAATCAGTGTTTCTCTCACACTGATGTTTCTCTCTCTCTCACTCTCCCCCCTCATCCCACCCCTTCCCTCCCCGTCTCTAAAAAAAAAAAAATCAGTAAAATCATGTCCTCAGGTGAGGATTTAAATATTTTTTAATTTTAAATATGGTGTAAAACTATAACTAGCTTTTAGCCCATTGCAACCAGTACATACGTAGGAGGCTGTGTCTCCCTCAGTTAGTACTCAGGCTACACACACTCCCAGGAGAGACTTCTGTTAGTCTGTGGCAGGGATATCTCTTGGGACTACACAGAGGGAAAGCTGGATTTCTAGCACTCTGAAGACTTTTTTTATTGAAATCTTCTATGTCTGTATAAAAAAAATTGTCAGCGTTGTTAAGCAGAGAATAGGTAAACACAAATATCTAAGAGATGACATTTAACAAATATAACCCGCCAAAGAGATTTTCCTTCTTGTTGCCAAGATCCAGAGTCCCACATGGCCCTGGAAGAATTACATGGCTAAGTTGGAGAAGAAAGTCAGCATTTGATCAGTACGTTTCTGATAGAAAGACAGGATAACGATGTGTTTCTTTCTGCTTAAATGGTTGTGTTATATTACCTGATTTTTTTTCAATACCTATATTTAAACTTCTATAGTATACTATCCAGAATTTAGTTTTCTAGTGTTCACCCCATTTCAGAAGATGCATGTTTTAAAACGTGTATTTTCTTGCATGGACATCAGCTGTAAGAACTCCCTATGTGTTGTATTCATTTAATTAGGCCGTTACACTTAGACACAAATGACATTGCTATATAACAGAATTTTGTTGACCAAGTACGAAATTGTTCTTTCTTGTTTGTGTAGAAATGCTTTTTGATATTTATATGATTCCTTTAAAAAGATACATGTTTTAAAGAGTTAAGAAGTGGTTGATTAATAGGATCATATGATTGTGTATCTTTGTTACCTTTTAAAAGCATATTTACACTCCTTATCACATACCTATATCCAACTGTTAAAATAATATAAGCTTACTTTCTTTGAATTCAATCAAACGTTTTTCACATTGGCCATAAGTGAAGTGTAGTTGACATTTATCACACTTAAAACAAATTTTACTCAACTCTTTTTGAGCCATACCTGCAAAAGGTAAGATTTGGTTAGCTGATAAGATTGGTAATTATCCTTCATCAAATATGTTTGTTAGATTATAAACCTAAATGCTATTAAACACAACTTCAAAATATTAATTGCTGTATGTATAAAGTAGTTTAAAATTAAATAGAAAGTAATTAAATTGCTATAAATTATCTTAAAATTGAGACTATCTTTAATAAATTCATGATTTTGTAAGAATGAATTTATGTACAAATGACCCAGTTTATTCTGGTTTCTCAGCTAGCAGTTGTACTTTAAATACTTTGATGCTATGTTTACATACCAACATAAGCAACTATAATTTTCTACATACCTTTCAAGATACCCAGCCAAGTCGTATGTTTGTCAAGTCACACTTTTTTCTCTGAAGCTTTCCATAATAACCCAAACTCCAAGTGAACTTCTCCCTCTCCAATGACAGCATTTTTCAAATCTGTGGCTTTCGTTTGTCACTTATCATATACTGCTTTGAAGTGGGGTGTTTTTTTTGAAGTCAATGAAAACTATTAAGTGGTTAGAGGGTAGGTACTACATTGTATTTTTCTTCCTCCCAAATAATGTCAAACTGCCTCAATCTGAATGGAAGAAATATGTCCAGAAAACAAATCACTGAATTCTTGTATTTCTGAACCCCTTAAACTCACATATGAGGTCCTCCAACTAGCTGGCGGCATTCCTGTCATTTGCAAAGGTAGCTTCTCTAATCCGCACAAGGTCCAGGTGATTTTTCATGGGACATACGGTCTTGAGCCGGCGGTAGTTCAGTCTATAGTCCAGGACTTGTGAGGGTGACCAAATATCCAGCTCGGTCTGCTTGTGCAGTTGGAAGATACTAAACTCACCTATAATGGATCCCATTAACTAAAGGTCTCTCTAGCTTGGCAATACTTGGCTTATAGTCAGTCAGTGGTTCTTTCTTTCCTCAAACTCGACATCTAAGAAGCTCAGGCTGTCTGCTGCGGGAAGGCATGGCAATTGGTATAAATGCCCCACGAACAAGACAAGGCAGGGGTGGGGCAGACAGTAAAATAAAGAGAGGGACAAGAGGACAGGCAGACAAATCATTTCCACTGTCTTAAGCACTAATTAAATGCCTTGTTTTAGGCAAGTAAGAGCCAAGTGCAGTTGTTTCTCGTGGATGCGTAGAGAAATGCGTAGCTGGGTGCTGCTGTCGTCATGAAGCTACAGCACACTAAGGCACCTTCAGTGCTCTGGGGACATCAGTGGGAAGGGGCCCATT
Source organism: Carollia perspicillata (assembly GCA_004027735.1). Taxonomy (NCBI): domain Eukaryota; kingdom Metazoa; phylum Chordata; class Mammalia; order Chiroptera; family Phyllostomidae; genus Carollia; species Carollia perspicillata. The sequence goes on along the minus strand of PVKM010002127.1, from coordinate 28,106 downwards.
TCAGCACCCTAAATGGTACACTGCTGACGTGAAGCTCATCCAGGGAGTCATTTCATGTACTACAAACTGACTGCAACAAATAATACTTAAAAGAAAACAAAATATTGTGTAAAATACGCTTTAATTACATGTTATCAATGTTTGATCAACTTGGCAAACCCCAAACTACATCTGATTCTGTCTCCTACACTGAACTATTTGTCGAGCTTCTAGTATGTATAAAGAAAACATACTGGTTTCATTTTCATCTCTTTTTCTTTCCTGCTTTATCCTCTAGTAAACTGAATTCCTAGAGGTAAGCAGCCAGAGGGAAAAAGAGAAGTGATTCACATAATGGATAATTAACCCTTGAATAATGGAAAGTTAACTCCGTAGGCATGCCAAAACCTGAAATGTTTTGTTGTTGAATTTGTTCTCCTTTGGGTGTTAACACATAGAGGACACCTCCATCAGCACCGACTTGGCACCAAACAACCGGTTCATCCGCAAGCTACAGATGCCACACTCACCTTCTAGTTCATTCTGGCAGGATTTGTAGCATGATGTCCTCTAGGGTAGTCATGTACAATCCATGGCGAGGGATAAAATTGTATGAGTGCCTAATCCACTTTTGAAAATGAAAGAAAAGGATCTGTTTTATGAAAAGCACCTAATAAGGAAAGACACAAATTGTAACAAAAAGTATTACCACCTTGCACCTCCTGTTAATTACCTTCCTAGTCAAGAGGAATCAAAATAGTGTAATAAATGTGAAAGGTACATCACAAACCTAGTGTAAAGAATTGTTTCTTCCTTTTAATAGTGAATTAAAAAGAGTAGCAAACATTAAGCTACCCATGTAGTTTTAATTTAAGCTCCTAACCTTTCTGTGACTCATCTACTTCATTTATCTAATGAGGATAATGGTACGTATTCAACTTATTTTCCAGCATTGTTGTGAGGATCAGGCTACACAGATTGTTTCTTCGTTATATTTGGTAAACATGGATTTAACATTAATTCATTAATGCACTGTTTTATTGATTAATTCAAAAATTATTTTTGAACCCATACTCTGCATCGGGTATAATTCTAGAAGCTAAAGACTGATTAACTTATTAACAAATATCTATTGACAAGCACATATGCACCCAACACTTTTCCAAGGTCTGGGATACTACAGTAAATGAAACAAAGAAGTCTCTAATCTCATAATGCTTACTTCGTAGGCATGGAAGAAAGATGAAAAACAAGTACCTGTGTGAAATATATAGCATGCAAGACAGTTATAAGTGTTACGGAGAAAAGTGGAAAAGGAAACAGAGAGGAAGACTGAGAGAATGTGTTGAAGTGTGTGGGTAGTAAAGCTGCAAAGTTAAATTGGATGGAGAGGGAATGCCTCACTGAAGGGACAGCATTTGAGAAGGGTGAAGAAGTGAGTTTTGTAGATGTCTAGGCCAGAGCATTTTTGGCAGTGGAGCCACCAACTGCAATGGCCGTGGGCTAAAATGTGTCCGGCAAGTTTGAATGAAAATGGCATGAGAGTGGGCAAGCCGGAGAATGGTGGGCGGTGATGTGTGTGAGGCAGTGGGGGCCTGAGCACATAGCCCTGGTATGCTGTTGCGAAGGTTTCGGCTTTGTCGTTGACAATACAAAGGTGCATCAGACATGGCTCTAACAGCTCACTAGAAGAGAAACAAGTCTGCTGATGCCCTGTGCTAGGTGTCGTAATAGAAGGACGTTTAAGGAACTTCGGAAGCACAAAATAGCGAGTGTTCAGCTGAGTGTACCTTCGGGTGGAGGGTCAGGGAAAGCTTTACAGAAGAGCTAATAAATCCATTCTGGGCTTTGAAGGGTTTTCGCAGAGTCAGACAGAGAACATTCACTAAGAGGACCAGCGGAGGCGAAGGCACTTAAGTAGGACATAACTTGGCAGAGTTGGGGATCAGTACCAGTGAAGTTTAGTAGAGGAGTGGGGAGAAAGGATGCTGGAGATGTAGGCTGGGAACAATCATTCCGGGCCTTGATTTTCATGCAAAGAAGTTCTGACTTCATCATGTGGCATTTGGGGACCCATTGAAAGATTTTAAGTAGAGAAGGTTAATTATCAAATTGCGTTATAGAAGATCACCCTGGCGGAAAGGTAGAGGGGTAGATTGGAGATATGGGAGAATAGAGACAGGAAAATGAATTAGGAGGCAACCAAAATTATTCAGACAGGAAACAATGAAGCCCTGAACTAGGACAATAACTGTGGGAATAGAGAGGAGGAGACATGTTCAAGAGATAAGAGGCAGAATGGACACAATTTAATGACCTTCGGGCTGGGCATTGAGGGAAGGGGAATTTCAGATTGCTCCCAGGATTCTGCCTTACACTTTAGGAAGAAAAGCCATGAGGAGGAGCAGGTTTGGAGGGTGGGGCTGGAAGCCCCAGAAACAAAAGCAAAAGCAAAAGATGATTTGCTTTTGAATGTGTTGAGTTTGGGATGTTGGGGGGAAATTCAGACTGATACCTGGTACGCTGCTGGATTTAGTCAGGAAAGCTGGGAATCGCTCAGGGATAGAGATACGTTTGGCAGTCTTCTGAATTAACAGCATCGTGGTGGTAGTTAGAATTATGGAATGGACTTTTCTCAAGGAAACTATGTGGACAGAAAGCAAAAGGGTGTACCACATATATGAAACAGAGAGTAAGAGAAGCCTTGGAGAAGGCTGTTTGTGAGTAACCACTCTGTTCCCGTAATTGTGCTAGGTAGAGATGGGCCAGGATGACTGGCATTCAGACACTGCCCTGGAAGCTTGTAAAAACATAAGAGGTTCTTGTTACTACCACCATCAACCACGTGGCAGTGCTAACAAAGGAGATGCCCAAGCCTAACAAGAAAGTCATACAGAATATTTAATTAGCACCAAAGGAGATTATTATGAAGGGAGAATCCTGGAACGTTTTCCACATGCAGTTTTGCTGTACAGTTTTCTGATTTCTCTAATACGTGAATGTGTATATTCCAGTGTTAGCATGGGTTCAAGCTATTGGCAAAACAAGCCAGGTGTAAATTATGGTAGAATTGAAATCGATAGCGCTTTCAAGCACTGGAGTGCCCAGTTCACATCAGGACATGCGTCTGTGTTCACTGAAACATGGCTATCAAGTGCACCCCGAGTCATTAGATGTGTTATCCAGTGAATAACAGCATAATTATATTTTAGCAGAGCAGCCTTATGATAAATTCTGCTTTAGTGAAACTCCATATACAGAGCAATTTCTCCCGGCCGTGTACATTGCATGGCAAAGAAAGGGTATCCTGCTGCGTATCAGAAGGCTGTAATTTCATTTAGGGGTTCTATTGACATCGTAAACTGCAAGAGCAGAGCTCAAGTGGCTATTTAAGTCATAGGAACTTCAAGCTAAAATTACTGCCTAGTCCTAATCGCCACCTCCAGGGGACTCCTGCCTATACATATGTGCTTTATGTTTCTATCTTTGTGTCTATAAATACTCAATCACTCCAGGGGCTGAGGTGATAAGCTATACAAAAATATGGCAGGTATCTGTCACCTTTGCAGCTGGTGCAGGCTAAGGGATAAAAGCAATTTTACTATTCACTGAAAGTCAAATGCTAAAAGGGGCCAGCTGCTCCTGACAAGTTCAGGGTATAGGTGTTCCAGTTTTTCTGCTTGAAGAATTCTCTACTCCAGTTTAAGGTCAGGGTCTTCCAACAGGTCGAGGCTAGAAAAGTAGGGACTTTCAGATTTACCTGTCCAGCATGGTTTACAACCCGAGTCCTTGCGCAATTCTTTCCCCTCTGTGACTTGCTTGACCCAGCTCCCTTGTGAGAGTCACAGTACTTACTGGGCAGCCTTAGCGTCCAGTAAGGTTCGGGTTATGCACTGCCCCACAAAAGTCATTTCCTAGACATCTAAAGGTAACAGTGTGTCTCCAGATATAGTCAAGCTGAAAATTATGAGCCATAATAATTGACCTGAATGTTTGTACTCCAAGGAAAATAAATTGATATAAAATTGCAAATTCTTAAATAGTATTTACTAGTTGATGCTTTAGAAATGACTCTAGGAGACCAACAAGGAGAGACTCAAAGCTAAGATACTTTTCTCCTTGGATTTTAATGAGAAGTTCCTGTTCATTCTGCCACGTTAGCAATCAACTTTGTCAAGAGTAAACAGTACAAAATTGGACACTGGAGTCCAAACCTCTTCAGTCATTATGGTGCTGATGTTTTATTTGGTCAGTCCTTCCTGGGCTTGCAGGTCATCTGTGTACATACTGTCTTAATAAGAAATCCCAGCAGAATTATCATGGTTCAGAAAATCACAGTAGTAATAAAACTTCTCATAAGGTAAATGGTTTATAGTTACCTTATTAATACTTATTTCGCCCTGTAGAGAAATGGAAGATGGAGAGGTAGGGAACTGGACCTACACTTAGTAGCTGACTGAGACTGAAATTTTACTTTTCATATTAGTCTGTCTGTTGCCCTACTGCTTGGTCACAATATTTCTTTATTGTCTAAATAATATAATTAAAATCCAAAGTCTAAAATCCAAAGTCTAAATCCAAAGTCTAAAATCCAAAGTCTAAATCCAAAGCTGAATCTCTCTCATCTATTACCATGATGCTTTTATTACATGCCTGAACAACATCATATGCCATTGTCACATGTCTGAGGGAAGCTGCAGCTCTGGTAAGAGTAGCCTCAAATCATTTCTATCCATGGAATGTAAAAAAGAAGGTATTAGGTAGACATAGATAAGCTTCTGTGTGAGGTAGTACAACTCTCCTGTTGTCCTCCTCGATCTAGGCAGCAGAGCAGAGTGATTAAGTGTGCAGACTGCCCGAGTCCTACAACTTACTAGCTCTGTGACCTTGGGGAAGGTGTAGTTTTCACTGCCTCAGTGTCACTGCCCCAAATGGGGATGATACCTTCTTCATAACATTACTGTAGGGAGTATATGATTTAATAAATGTAAAATATTTAAACCAAGGAAACCAAGGCATGGTATATAGTGAGCTACAATAAACATTAGGTGTTGTTATAACCACCATTGTTATCCTCTTCATCCTCACTTATATATTACTAGGCTGTGGGGTCATGGTTAATACCTGTTAGGGTAAGACCTACACATGTGCAGGTATGCACACACACACACACACCATTCACCGATGAACACTTGCTTGCCCCAGCCAACATGTTAACCTAAATGTCTTTCTAGGCAGAGAACCCATGAGGAATTGATGCTTTGGATAAGGTGGTCTTTTTACTGAGTTCATCCTTAATACTGGTTTTAAGTACTTGATGAAGAATTAATGAAGAATTACTCAGTTGCTGGGCCTCACTCATTACCTATTTACCTATTTAGTTGGTCTTATCATTTAAGTCCTTCCTAAACTATGAATTCTATTAAGCATAGTCTAGTTCAGATCTACTGATAGAGTCACCATTGTAGTTCCAGCTCAATAAATAAATGTAGGGTGATTGAATGAATGAATGAATGAATGAATGAGTGAATGTGTTTCTATTCCCAGACTCTTCGTGTAGTTCATAGTACTGGCTACCTGATGTTCTAAACGGTGACTTCATTGTCCATGTAGGCCACTGTATCCACTATCCCTAGTTACTATTCCCAGTCTTCCAGTGCAAACTCTCCTATTTATTTTTGTCTTCTTGCCTGATTCACAACTCTCAGTACTGATATCCAGTCTATATAGTAGGCATATCCTCCTATCTGCTTCATCTTTTCCTTCGTGAACCATGGACACCCCCCACATACAGCTGTATCTTTGTGACTCTGTCAATGCCTTTTTCCTGTTCGAAATCTGTGAACTTTAATCTTACAAGTGATTCATTACCCATTTGCATTTTAACCTAATGCTCTTGGTTCTAACCTTGCTTTTGATCTTCATAGGCTATACATACCTTGTTATAGTTATTATGTTTTGGGAAAAAACATGCTTATATCAATAATAAGTAAGTGAAAGTTAATATCAAATCTTATCTGCAAGAAACAGCATTCAGCAACCTTGGCATACTATGTGTTGTATTATTTGTTATGCCTCCCACAATGGTCCTTATAGTAGCTCCTTCCATTGCCCTTATACCTGTTCTAACCCTAGGCTGACGCTAACAATATTCAAAGCTCAGTTATTGTAAAGTTTGACTGGACAATGTTGGCATTATATAGAGTGTGTCTAATAGTAAATATCACACATAAAAGGAAGGGAAACTGAGAGCAAACCGTAGCAGTGTTGTAGCCAGTACAGACCACCAACCATTACATATTGATCTATTTATGGTGTTGCCTTTATTGTCACCATTTTTGACTCTTGTGAAAAAGGGAAAAATAATTTTTTAAAAGAGGAAAAGATACAATTTAAACTTAGAAACAACTACGATGCTTATCTTAATTAGTATCTACCATACTAGTTAACAGAGACACAAGACCTACTTGCAGGGAGCTTCTAGTTTGTACAATTTTATTGTAGAGAGTAGTATTAAGTACTAAATCTAATCAGGTAGAAATTATTATCCTATGATAATGCACCAAAATGAGCAGTAAAGAAAGGCAGTGACTGCTGCAAGAATTCACGTCAGGATACCCCTAATGGTACATGGAAGGCTTGATAACAGAGGGAGAACTTTAGCTATAGATGCAAAAGTCGAGCATTGAAAGATGAAGGAAAAGGGTCTTTTGGAGAGAAGGGGACATGGAGTATGACTGGTATCAGAAACCAGGGAAGGAGGGAGAATGAAGAAAAATTTCAACCTAAAAGGAGGCATGGCAGTGGGAATGGCATTGGTATGTATAGGAAGTAATGAAATTAGAGATGAGATACACGTGAAGGTGAGGATATGAATTTGGAAAGGGCAGGTGGAATCCAGAATTATTCTTTGTGAGTGGTGAGAACAATGGCTATTGTAGAATTGGAACTCAATAAGGGTTTGCTAAACAATGGAAACATTTTAGAGATGCAAAAAATAATAAAAGCAGTGTTTTACAAGTTAACCTGGCTATATAGTACACAGGGTCGATTGAGGGGTTTGGGAACCATCTGGTGCCAGCTGGAAGGCAATCGCAGTTATTGAGATGTAGAACACTCAAAACTCAAATATAATCATGACTGTGGAGATTAAAACAAGGGGTATTAAAAAAAAACGTTAACAGCGCTCTTCATTTTTTCCCCTACCAACCCTAACCCTAGCCCCACCTAACCGCAACTTTAACTGGAAAATATCTCCCAAATCCTTTTTGCCTTTTGATTTGATTTTAGTGAAGTCTATCACTGCTTGGAGGGTAGGGTCAGGCTAGGAAGTGGGCGCTAAGGCCCACTCAAGCCTTCCACCAGCGAGGGCTTTGTTGTAGGACATTCCTGAGCAGCATAATGTGCTGTCAAAGTTCGACTGCGTGAGAGTAAACGCAGGGGACACACCGACCCCTCTGGATTTTCCCTGACAGGCAGGACTCTGGGAAACCTCACTTGTCACAGAGTTTTAATCAAATCAGGGGGTTCAAGATCCATTCTGGGTTCTTTTTAGTTCTTAGTTTTTTTATTTTTTATTTTAGAGTAGTTTTAGATTTGTAGAAAATCTGCAAAGGTAGCACAGTTTTCATATACCCTTACCTAGATTCCCCTGCTAATAACATCTTATATTACTATGCTATACCTGTCATAACTAAGAAACCAACATTGGCAAGTACTTTAATATTAGCTAGATTTTACGCTTTACTCATATTTCACTAGTTTTCCCCCAGTGCCCTTCTTCTATTCCAGGACCGCACCCAGGAGCACATTATATTTAGTTGTCATGTCTCCTCAGGCTCCTCTGGCCTATATCAGATTCTCAGATTTTTCTTGTTTTCCACAACCTTGAAAAAATGAGGAGTACTGATCAGGTATCTTGTAGAATGTCTCTCAATTTGGGTTTGTCCAGTGTTTTTCTCATAGCCTGGGGTTATGGGTAGGGGGAAGGAGACCACAGAGGTAAAGTGCCATTCTCATTATGTCATATCAGTACTACCATTAAAATTTTAAAGCTAAATATTTCATTCTTCTATCTTCAGTTTAGTTCTTATTCTTACTGTGTGACGTATGTCCTGAAATAGTGCTAGGAGCCTTCTCCTACATTTTCTCCATTCCTCCTTCAGTTCGACCGGATCAGCACCAACAGGCAGCCTCCAGGGGGACTGTATGCTGGCAGAAATTCCAAGACCATCTCAAGCTTTTTCCTTACCCCTGAGACAGTCTCAGAAGTCCCAGTGGTGTCCTGGGACTCGGCTGTGGGAAACAGCACCCGTTAACCTGTGTTTGCCGTGTGCCCCGTTCACCCATCGTGATCATGCGTCCAAGTGGCCTTTTTTTTTTTCTTGGACCGTTCTGACATTTCTTGGAGGGGAGCAAATATAGCTCATCTAAATTCAGCTTCCTGTTGACCAAGAATTGTATATACACATCTTAAAGCAAGCGCCCCATTTTATATTATGGTTGTTTGAATGGGTGCCTTTTATTACCTACTCGGAGCGCTTTGTATGTGGGGACCATGCTGTACTTTTCACTTTATCTTCTTGATTCAGTGTAATACATATATCCGCTCCCAGTAGACCACCATACATATCTCTGGACTCTCCTGATTTCATGAGTTTTGAAAAGGAACAGCCTTCCTTGAGGTTTCCATTCCAAGTTTTGAGTTTTTAATATGGAAAATACCTCCTAAATGCCAAACTCACTTGCCTCCGGCCAGCCAGTCAATCCCAGGTACATACGAGGCCTAATTTTTCCCAGCAGCTGGCATTGCGAATGAGAAATTGATGACTCTGCTTGTCAACCTGTCTGTCTATACAGTGTAGAGTAGCACTATTTAGAAGAAGGGTGTTTGGAAAATTAAACAAGGACTGTCTGAATGGGAAACCTATCAGTCTGCAATGGAATGATGTTTTTTTGCCCACAAACTGGGGTTAAGATAAGCATATTAATGCTTAGTGTCACCTATTTGTGAGTAATGGGTCTCACTCATGAGTGGGTAAATGTGTTACATCACTGGAAGCTGTTATTCTCTGTAGGTCTGTATGGGGGAGCTGTAGATACACGTATGTACTTGCCGACAGATCTCTGTATTTATCTGCCCATCAGTGGGAGCAGACAGGGCACACCCCTTTGATGGACAAGAACCACAGGTCAAAGCCATACTCTTACTGCTGCTGCTGCTCTGTGATTGCCATGGCTGTATCATCTGAGTCCAGAAGGAGGCTCGGGTCAGCTTGTTAGTCATTGTTCCAGTCTAACCTGGAGGCTGGCTCTGGATACTGACATAATTAAAGAGACTTTGCAAATGTGGACTGCAAATGTGAGATCGACACAAAAAAATCCACTCTCCCCTCCCATCTCTAATCTCCTATAATGTCTCAAGAGTCCGTACATCTCTCCTTTCTGCAGGCACCATCCCTAATGCTGTGCTGATGCTGTCTGATCCTCCAGGACTCTGCCTGTCAAGTGCGTTTCCCACTGCAGGCTGCTACTCACTGTCTCTCAGCCTCACCTCCACTCAAGAGACACATTCTCTCCCAGTAGGAAAAAATCATTGTACTTTAATCTTCTAAAAAATTGTCTCCTAAACTAGATGCTTATTTTTGTAACACTTATAGCCCTACAACCATATACATCATTGAACTTGGTCTTCATCATCTCAACATTCAATATGCCTTGTGAGGAACAAGACCCTTTCTTTCCCCAGTATGTTTTCCCAGTTAAAACATACTAGTGATGGCAAACTGAATTTGTCATTATTATGTATGGGGTGGGCAAAAGTAGGTTAATAATAAATAATACAATACATAATAATACAAAAATAAACTTGTTTCGTGGACTCACAACTGTAAACCTACTTTTTCCCACTGAGGAAAATAAGCAAACTTACGTTTTCAATCTATGCCCGTTTACCAGTTTAATTTGATCGTGGGGATTAATTGTGTGATTAATTGTGTGTACAAGTACAGTACAATCACAGTTAACAGACATTCCTTACAGTTATTACCCCTCCCTCTCATGCTTGTAAGAGGGCATGGACCATTCTTTTCCCCAAAATTTAATTTCCCTCAAGATTGTGGAATTACTGGAAAAAAAAGTGATAGCACTATTTGTATTTTCTGATTGGTTTGCATGGTATCCATTCAATGAAACTGCGGCTGAAAGACATGAGGAGGTGAACTCGTGTTAGGCAGTGTTTCCTGGTTGGCCCTGTCTGAAAGGGAGATGAAAGAGGGAAGGGTTTTGTCTCTGACAGACTTTGGAAGGCAGCAGCCCGACTTACCAAAAAGAGGTGAGATGATGGGAAAGGGCCTAATTCCGTGCATCAGAAAAAGGCCTGTGACAGATGTTTCACTGCGCAGAGGGGCGACTGGGCTCAAATACAGTCAGATATGAGGTTTCTCTCCCCACATATTTTTGTGTGGAGTTCTTTCTTCTTATTATTACTGTTAATATCTCTGGGACACAAAAAGGCAGGCTGATCTTTCTGATGATTGCCTTGGCCAGGGTAGAAATTTGTAATTTGATCAACTAGATTGGCAGACCATAAAATAAAAGTGAAAAAAAGTAAAAGAAACCCTGTATTCAATTAGAGTATGTTGACTAAGCACAGACCTTTTAAAAAAATAAATTAGGCATTGATATGTGGAAAGTATAAGTTGATGCTTCTGTGGGAGAGAGGGGAGCTAGCTAAGAACCCCATTTGACTTTTTGCTATTGCGAAAAGCTTTAAAATGCAGTAAATACATCTAAAATTATTTCAAAGGAACATATGAGGTCAGTGTTTGGTATGAGAGCCTGCACCTGCTTAAAAGACACAACAGAAATATTGAAATGGAACAATTCGTTAGAAATGAAAAAAAATTTTGATGCTGTGACAAGTTTCTCTAGGTCAGTGTCATCTGATCCTAAGACTCCACAGGGGTCACCTGTGAAATACCCACATTTCTGGGCCCCACCACAGACCTAGAGAATCGGAAATGTCCATGTGGCAACCTTAGTATTTGTATCTGAAACAAGAAGCCTACTCAAATGTTATGATCGGGGAAGTCTGGGAAACGGCTCTAAGAGAGATTTTTTCAGAACTCATAAAGAGGGAGAATATTATATGAATGTATTTCATGTAAAAGTGATTATATGCATTTCTCCTGTGCTCTTCCCAGTAATTCAGAGATATTTCAAGTGAGTAAAAGAAAAGTTTTTCTCTAAACCAGTGTTTTGGTTTTTTTGCTCTTTGGGTTTTTTGTTTACCATCTCATATCTCTTTGTTCTTCCATGTCAGTGATCTCAAGACTTTGTATTCCCCCTTTTACCACTCGTCACCCCTACCCAATAAATGGTCACCACAGAGAAGTACCTACATTAGGAGTTTGGAGCTGGAGTTCTAGTTCTGGCTGGAAGTCGGACCTGATGACCTTAGGCCTTCTTATCACTTTAGTTTCACATCAGGACACTGATGAGGTTGCACAAAGTGTTTCTTGTGAACCATACCAGCTCTACCTGGTTACAAATATTAACTATCTTCTCCAGCCTTGTTTGGGGATCATAACCACATAGGATGGTTTTTGTACTTGATGGAAATGTATGTCCAGACATGTCCATGAGTATTATTTACAGACTTTTACTTATTTCTGAAACCAAACTGAGTTCCAGTTTAATCTAAGATCAACTCTGGAATATATATTTTCTGCCACTATTAAAAGCATCTTTAAGGGAAATCATTGACTAGGGTTTTTCTGATCTGTAAGAAGAGTAAGAGAATAAATAAATGAATGAACGAGCTACCTGATGGCTGTTCTAGGTGCAACTCCAAGGAGGCAGGGAGAATTATACTCTTCAGCTAAAGTATGGGGACTGGTAGTGAAAATAATTTTTTAAATACATAAAAATGGCTATGGTTTTGGGTTGCTACAAAAGTATATGGAAAATGCTTGCTGGGTACAACAATGAAAATAAAAATGAGAAAAAGTACCACTGCTATTTCAAAGGCAAAGATAGAGAAATGTAGTGGTAGAAGTTCCCATTTCCTAAAACCTCTCGTCATCACAGCATGTACTTTGTGTAAATACACATGTGACAGTGGCCTGTGCACTCATTCACACTTCAGAGAACCCTCTGGTTTCCTTTTCTCCCTCCACTTTAGCAGTGGGCAGCCTGCAACCTTTTGATCAAGCTAACTTTGTACATTACATGACTGAACTCAGCTATGCCAAACATCCTTGAGGAAGTTGACATTTGTGTACTTTGAAAGAAAAAAAAAAGAAAAGTGAATCCCAACTGCTTCCTCTGCCCTTTTGATTAAGAGAACAGTAAGTCAGCAGGAGAGGTGCTGCTTTTAACAACCAGGGGTGTGCAGAACTGATTGGTATCTTTCTTTGAAAAAAAGTAGAAAAGATTGATGTTAAACAACACTAATCAGAGTTGATTACAGGGACTGAATGAATTCATTGATGGGAGAGAGCCATGGTTCCAGAGACAACAAAACAGATTGGATAATAGTCAGGGGAATTGTATTTGGAAGAGTTCTGCGCATCTTTGCAACCAGAAATAAGTGAGTCCAGGTTTTTAACCACTCCTTGGAAGGGACTTATCTGTATGCTAAGTGCAGTTCTCTGCAGGGAAAGCTCTTCTCCCTGAGTTTTGCACGGCTGACCCTTTCCCTTCAGTCATGTCTCGGCTTTCTCTGATCACCTATCTGAAGCCGTGCTTCCTTCACAACCTAGGTGGGCCCTACCCACCTCTGAAACCTCATTTTCTGCTGTTCCCAGTGCCTCCCAGAGCTCTGTCTGGCACCACCTGCAGTTCTCTGAATGGACTAGACTCTGCCTTGCTCTGTGATTTTGTTTCTCTGTTACCTCTACCTGGTGTCCCTTTCCATCCTCTCTAGGCTTTGCCTGTTCTACTCTTCCTGTCCTTCAAGTTTCAGCTCCAGCATCATCGCCTCTGAACTTGTTCCACAAACTCCTGACAAAAAACCAGCACCGCATGCCTCTGTTCTTCCACAGTATTTATACTTAACTCTGTATTATAACTACTTGGATATTTACTTTCCCTTCTTTCCAATAGACTGACGTATCTGAGGGCAGGGATTGTGTCTTTTATCTGTATTTTTAATGGCAGTCAAATACCCAGAATGTATTGGTGTTTAATTAAGAAAGAAAGAATGAATCACTCAATCAATGTTCCCTTCCTAACTCCATGTTTTAAAATAATTGCCTCAAATAAATAACAGAACCCAGAAGAAGAAATTCTTATACAAAATGGGTAACTCACTGGGTATCTAAGTACCAAAAAAGTAATAGGACATAGGAAATGACAAATCGTATCTAGCAGCTTCTACCCCTGCTCTTCTCTGTGACTTCTAGGTTGTTCCAGATAGCACTTTGACTATAAATATGAGGACGCCTTTGGGGAAACTGTTTGTTGGACTGATGCTATAATTTCTGACCACTGTGTGAATGTGTTGCTTATCTTGCAAAAATGAGGCTGCTGCTATGAAATTTGTTATTAAGTATAATACAGCTGCTTCTTTAGGCACTCCCAAGCACTCAACATGCATCATCGGCCTCATGCTGTATTTTCCTGCCTCATGTTAATAATCTTATGCATACTGAATACGTAACCTGAGCACTTTAGAATTCTGATATGTATTCCCTAATAAGTGAATAGATTATACTCACTGTAGTTAATAAACTCACATACTCAAACTCTTAGAGAAGTATATTTTCTTCTTCTTAGATAGCAGCAAGTCAATAACCAGATCTTCTCCACCCAACACATGGGCATATGGAAGGTAGAACATATGGGAATCGCCCTAGGCTTTTAAAAGGTGTTTGTCCCAGCTAGTTCATGGTTGTACCATTTTAATGCGGCTGTAGGTTCTACTAGAAACACCATTGGGATTAGAAAGGAGCAGTTGTTTAAAGACATCATCGGAACGCTACAGTGCTAGAGAGGAAGGAACCTGAAGCATTTTATATTCCAAGGTGACAGAATCCCAAGGATGTCAAATATTGGCCACATTTGCCCAAATGTTGGCAATACCAGTGGCCAAAAGATGGGGAATTTGGGAAGCCTTTTATTATTACTGTGACACTTTCAGTTTCACTTTTATGTGAGATTATTCTTGAATTAGTCAGTCTTGCATTTTTCAATGCATTTTCAATGCAGTTCTCAATCTTGTATTCTTCGGAGATATATATATCGTGGAGATCTTTTCATATCAGTATGTAGAAAGCTCTCGTAATCATTTATCTGGTTGCACAGTGTTGTTATGTAAATGTATCATAGTTTATTCTACCAGTCCCTATTTATAAACAACTTTTATGATTTCCAACAATTCTTCAGTGAACAACTTTGTACGTAAATCATTTCATAGATGTGCAGGCTTTCTGGAGGCTAGATCCTGAGAAGTAAAGTTGTTGGTCAAAGGGTTCCATGCATTTTAAATTTTGAGAAATTTTGCTCAGTGAATCTCAGCAGGGCTTGTATTACTGAGAAGCCCTATTGTCAAACTATAAAAGTGCCTCTTTACCCTGAGTCTCAACAAAATAGTGCTTTCATAGACTTTGGATTTTTCCCAATTGCATAGGTAAAATATTGGTATCTCTCTGTATTTAAAGTTGCCTTTTCCTTATTATGAGTATTTTTTATATGTTTAATGATTTCAGTGTTTAATTTTCTATAAGGTATCTATTCATTTTCTTTTCTTCCTATAAGTTTCTTGTTCTTTTCCATATGGATTTCTTGATTTTTATACATTGAGGAGATAATCCTTTTGTCTATATGTGTTGCAAACATTTTTTGCAGTTCATCATTTTTTAAATTTTGCTTATGATGTATATATGTTTTGCCATATAGAAGTTTGTTTTTCATATAATCAGATTTGCCAGTCTTTTTCTATTATGGCTTCTAGATATTGAATCATAGGTAGAAAGTTTTTCCCCATGCCAAAGATTCTGAAAGGATTTGCCAGTTTTTTCTTTTAGCCCTTGAATAATTTAGATTTTATGTTGAACAATATCCATTGAATGAGATCTTTTAATCCAGAAGATATTTCAGGATAAAGGAGGATCTGAGGAAAGAGAGGCCACGATGTTCCCACGGCCTGACAAGCTGTGGCTGACTTACCATCATTCGCCTAGCATGCTAAATCTCCTTCCTTTTTGCCAGCCAGATACAATAAAATAATGATGAATAAGAACAATCTGGATCTCAAAGTTAAAATTAAGAATAACCATGTTTAACTTTTGGAGGTGCTTACCTTTCCTCTTTCCATATTGCTATTTGTTTTGTTTGTTTGCTGGTTCCTTTGTCTCCGTTAGAAGGCCATGTGCTAGCAGAGAGGCCATAAGCTAATTGCATTATTTATTGGTTCAAATTCTAGCATCCTGTGCAATTTAGCACTAACATCTCATTAATTATGAAACACAAACTGGTATAAAATAGTGCGTAGAACCTAGACCTTGGAGTCCAAGGCCCTACATTCATCTGCTGTACCCCCAGAGCATCCCTCTTGGCCATGATTTACATTTATATAAAATGGACGTAATGAGCTATTTCAGCAAGTAAGAATGCAAATAGATACATTTTTAAAAGTGCTTTGGGTTCTATAGCACTTTGGTGTTTGGGTTCAAACACCAAAAGGTTGGGGGTTCGATTCCCAGTCAGAACACATACCTACATTGCAGGTTCGATCCCCGGTTGGAGTGTGTATGGGAGGCCACTCATTGACGTTTCTTCTCCGCCCCCCCCCCCAAATCAATAAACATATCCTCAGGTGAGAATTTAAAAAATTATTCAAAGAGCTAATATTTGGAGGGGAAAAGCAGAAAATAAATAAATACACATAAAATATTAAGCATATCAGAAGTCAGTAAGTGCAATAGCAGCAATAAAGATGGGGATAAGAAATGCTAGGAAAGGGGTGTTTCTATGATGGCTAGAGTCCAAGAATCCCACATAGTTAGCAGTGAACCTTCAAGGATACGTGAGGATATCTCAGAATTCCAAACACACTGAAATGACTTTTGGTAACCTAGGGAGAACCAGAACTAGACACATATAAGTAATGGATCATTTATAAACATATTGATTCTGTTCAGGGTCGAATGACAGCATATGTCAAACTTTTCTGCAGACATCTCACATGCTCAGGATGCTCACCCCTGTCATATGAGCCAGACTCACTGTCAGCCTTTGGCAACTATAGAGTTTGCGAATGAGAATGAAGGGCCAATGACCATGTGATTAGGAGCTGGTGAGAGTCTTGTTTATGTCATGTAATATGATTAACCTCAATGGATGAAGCATGATAATCTCTGCTAGAATAAGACTCATTTGCTCTGTGGACCTTTTCTCTATCCCTAACGTAGCATCCTCCCTGTGGATCCCAAAGCCTTAGGGTAGTGGCATATTACTATATTCTGCTGAAATTATGATGCTGGTCAGTTGTTTAATGAACTTTCTTCAGACCAAGATTATTAACAGAGTAATGTTCTTTGGCACTCAAGTGCCCTGTTATCTAGCCCTAATTTACCTAAAAGTCACCAATTTTACTATACTCCCTTTCACAAACCAAAAGATTGCTTTTTCTAATGCATAATTACCTTTCTGTTCATGCAGTTTATTCTGCTTGAAATGATTTGTATGTACTCTGTATATTTTGAATTTGTTCTGTATAGATCTTCAATACCTGGTTTAAAGGATTCTTCATCTGGAATCTCCTTCCTTCATCATTTCTTGAGGTCATTTCTCCTATTTTATCTATCTATGTAGTATTTATCTATCTACTGATCAATCTATTTATCAATTATCTATCTACCCCTCCTCCTAGGGTACTTGATAATTATTGTATAATGAATAAATGAATAAGTGCTAAAGTGGGGGATAGCAGACAGACCTGGGCATATAGACAAGCAGTAAAACAAAGGTGGTCTTGAGTAGATGCTATAGTCGGCTTCTGACCAAATATGAAAATATAAGTGCACATTGTTTGAACTGGTCCAGAATCCAAGAGGCTGTCTGGTGGTTTCCCTGGCAGCTGTCATGTATGAAATAATATGGAACGTGGTCTCCTTTAGAATCTGTGAAGAATACTTCTAGCTGATGTGTCCAGGCTACCTCATAAGGGTGTAGACCATGCTGATCGCTCTCACTCACTTGGTAATGCTGAGATTGGGTCTTGTTTCCTACCTGAGCGCTAAAGATGAGAAAGCTAATATATTTAATAAGGCTTTTGTGCCCCTGATTAGTTGACTCTGATGTTTTCAAACATCACTGATTTTCCCAAGGTCTGGTAACACATGGTTTAGTTTTAAAATTCCATTCTTTCTGAATATTTTCCACAAATAAAGGATGTTCCGAGAGAGAAAAAATAAGGCATTAATTGAAGAATAAGTCCTGGTGCCACAAGAAAGCGCAAGCACTGAGATGCAGCTGGTCATTCGGAAGAAGTGCATGGTGGGAGCATGTAGCTTGCCTCCGTCAGTAACGTGACACACTCATATCTGATGAGACTCGTGAGAGAAAATAGCACTCCAGGCCCAGAGTCAGGTGTAGTGAGGAGCTGGAGGTGAAGTCAGTACTATTTAAAGTGTCGTTTTATTTATAGGACTCACTCGTAAGTGTAGGGTTTCCGAGAAAGTAGAAGACATGGTTCCTGACCCAGAAGCCTTTTAATATAATGAATATGATGAAGGTAACACAAGTACTATTGATACATATAGAATAGAAACTTACAACCAAACAGAATAAGCAGGACACCAGTGAATTTACCTAACTGGAAATCTCAGCGGAACTTTCTAACTATTCTATATCACGTGTGGGCCATCAGGTGAAGCCTTGTTGTTGAGTACAAATTTCATTGGATGAAAGGAAAGAAAGAAAACATCTCTAGAAACTGCTGGAGTAGATTCAGAAATTACCAGACCAAGGAGGCTGAACAGAGGGAGACGCGAAGACCTAGAAAGTGGCTGCCCACACACAGACTGCTCCCAGTCTGATTCTCACAGACCCAACCTCCACCTGAACCCCTGCCTTCCATCAAGTCTTTGTTTCAGTCGGTTAGGAATCTTTTTTCTATGATTTTATAATGTAATTGCTCTGTGATTTGATAATAGAAGTTAAGCCTATACATTTTCATAATCACCTTCTCTAGAACACATCCATTATGCAAAGAAGGGAACTCATATAGCAATAACGATAATGTTTTATCTTAGGTGTACTAAGTGCTTTCGCTTGTATTATTTCATTTGGCCCTCACAGTAAACCTCTGAGGTAGGTGCTATCCATTTTAGAGGTGAGGAAAATGGAGTCCTAGAGAAATTTTGTAACATTTTAGTCAGACTTCTCCCCTCTCCTCTCCTTTCCTTCTGTCACACACACACACACACACACCACACACACACAGAGTAATAGATAAGAAAGCTCTGGGCATGGTGTGTACCTCTGAATAAGGATTCCTGGAAATCTAACCTGAAAGATGATCTTAAGGAAGGTTTGGAATCAGCTTGATGCAGATTTGAATCTTCACTTGCCTTTTACTAGATGTGTGACATTTGGCAAGTTTTTCAACATTTCTAAGTCTGGGTTTTCTAATCTATAAAATAGGGATAACAATAAGAGCAAGAGAGATATTTTGAGGATAAATAAAAGTATAAGTACACTGCCCAGTCCTCGGAAAGCACAATGGAAGTTAGCCATAATAAAAATAATGATGATCATTACTAACTTATTTTCAATAAATGTAGCAACAAAAGTGAGAAAGTTCTTAAATTTTGAAGGGAAGATAAGATACTCAAAAGATAAATATTAACACCAAGTGCCTACATGGAAGAGTTTAATACCTTCTTCAGCAATGATCCTCAACAAATAAGGTATTTGAAGGTCAGGTTCCTGAGAAGTAACTCCAAGTCTGTCACCTCTGTGTTCTTCCTTCAACTTCCTCACCCTTTGAAGAAGTTTTGGGGCTAAGTACCTGGTAAAGAAGGATCTCTGTGTGTTCTGAAGAACAGACCACTTCTGCGTCCTCCAAAAACTGTTTCAATGTGAACTCCGTAATAATTGTGGGCCATCATGACGCCAGTTCTGCTCCCTCATGGGATGCCGTGTACTGCTATGAGGTAACACAAGGGCCACGCTCTCATGGGGCAGTACTCGCTGAAGGGGGGCCTGTATAATTTTAACAAGCATCACATTCAGCTTATGCTGCTCCAGAGCTGTCAAAATGCCCTGGCTATCAAAACAGGGTGGTGGTGAAGGGTATCAAGAAGGTGCAAAACAGAACCAACCAACAAACATGGTTTGCATCCCCTGGCCTAAAAGTGTGAAAAGAATCTTTCTTACTCCCAAGTAGAGGAGAGAAGGCACTTTGCAAACCGGAAACACCTACCAAAAATCAGACAGCAGTTATTGTTGAATCAGAGAATTACAAGTTGTTGGAGGTTTTTTAACCTTAATTTATGCTGTTATAGCACTCTCACATTTTTATAACTAACATGAATTACTTTTTTATAATTTATCTTAGAGATATTTCCTTTTAAAATATCATATATTAAGTTTTTGAATACATAGGAAAATAAAGGAAAAATTTTTCAAGACCTTGCCACTCAGATATCCTTATGGCATTATTTTTTAAACAGATATATGGAAAACTCAAACAGTATAGAAAATCTATACTTAAAAGTAATTTTTTCATCTAATCAAAAGTGTCTTGTATATCCTCTGTGTGTGTGTGTATATATATATATACACTTTTATATATATATATCAGTATATTCATATATATATGTCAGTATATATAAATATATATATGTGTTCATACAAGAGGGATTGTACCATATATGTCTTATATCTTATCACATAGCATAGACATCTACCTTACTCTTTTTTAGCAGCTTCACAGTGTTCCTTATAGGAGTGTACCACAGTTGTTTAACCAGTCGCTGAATATTTGGTGAAGACTCTTAATTTTATAATCAGAAAAATTCAATACCTTTTTTTAAAATGTGTTTGCTAGACCTTAGTCTGAAGTAAACCAAAACTTCTCTGCTTATTATATGGTCACAGATGAACGATCACTGTATGTATGTACATGTAGTGTGTACATATGCAAATGTGTGTGTGTGACGTTTTATCTTAGTCTTAGTCTTCAGTTGTACACTATAAAAATTTTGCAGTATATGCCGTCAGAATGGCCACAGGAGACGTGGCAATGTCTTGCTGTGGTCCTGGCTGAACACGGGAGTTGGCATCCTTCTCGAAAGTTTTAGCGCAGTCACTGATTACAGTGTCTGAGATTTTACTGCAATTTCCGTTTGAGTTAAAACTGATTTTGTCCTCAAAATAAAAGCATTTAAAAACAGAGAAAATAATTATTTTTTTCCGTGGCAGGAAGTCTAAATTCTTCCATTTTATTGCCTAATATCAAAAGAAATGTACTAAAACGTCATTGAAAAGTTGATGCTAAAACAAAATTCTGTTTGAATATCTGAGCTTCAGAACTTCATTCCCCAAGTACCTGCTAAGGTTCCAGGGAGCCAAGGCAGAGAGGGCCAGATGCAGAAAAAGAAATTTATACCAAGACTTAGTGTGACACCAGTAAAAACAGGTGTTAAAGCTGTTCAAAACCATTCTGCTTCAGGTTAGAAAAAAAAATTTTTAACCCATGTGCTGTTGAATAGGAGGAAGAATTTTGTTTGTGGGCACTGGCATGATTGCCCTACCTAAAATGTGGAGATCGCACAGCTCTAATACAGAAAATTAAGTGCACAAGCAGGCCATATTCTAACCTTGAAAATGGGGTTGCTTTTAATGACACAGTGCATCAAGGTTAAGAGAAGGTACCCTCAGCGGATGAAAGACTTTCAAACTGAAAAGGCTTCATTTACATTTAAAATATTTTGAATTACACAGGATTTCTAAGGAACAATTGGTTGTTCTAGTTACAACCCTAGTTCATTTCTATTCTCAAGTGTCAAGTAAAGGATTTACCTCATACAGTTCCCTGGCAAGTGTTTTCCATGGAAGGCAGGTCTTGTTGAAGGAGGAAGGTGCTCCTCAATATCCCGTTATGAACCCACTAGGTGTCACTGCTTTCGGTGGGACTCTGGCAAGGCCGTCAGAGGACACATCTGTGTCTCAGTGAAAAATGAATTTCGTGGCCCCTTGAGTTTTCACGTCTAATGTATGTGGAGAACTGCTTAGGAGACTTCCTCGTATTTATTTGTGCCTGTTGTTCCCCTACTTTATTTTTATTTTGAATTTTTTTAATATTAACTTTTTACAATATTTATTTGAACCATATTTTGTTCAGAAATTGTTTGTTAAAGGTATTCTATAACATGTATCTCCCTGAACTTTTTGAATACACAATGAAATTATGAAAGGCAGTTGAGTACTTCGGGAACAGCATGCATTCAGAAAGCTTGATCTCACATCCTTGTGAGGCACTCCAGACATGAGAGGCCGCATGCTTTCATGGCAGTGATATGGAAGTGATTTCTTCTTTCCTTTTTTCTTATCCTGCCTCTCATTCTGTGTTCTTTCTCTCTTCTTGCTCTTCCTTTCTCTCTCCAGATTTCATGAAAATTCATTTATCTGTGACATTTAAAGACTCTGTCTGAGAGGTGTCTGGAGCTGTGGCCGGCTGTGTGCATCAATAGTGTCTTAGAATCTGACATTCTGTCAATATTTGGGGGCCTCGGTAACCGCACTTAAATGCAGTGTCTGCCAGCCATCATGCTCTGAGTGTCTCAGTAATGAATCCCAGTGAATGGATATTAGCATGTCAAACCCTTTCATAACTGGCAACGCGTTGTAAATGGTATATGGGATTCTTGCATTCACCCTCTGCATCCCTTTATTTATCTAATTCATAGATATCTAATTCAATGACATCATATAAGTATGCCATTTTCCCTTTATATACAAAAGTTGCAATCATCCAAAAATACTGTTGTGAAACTGAAGAAAACAGCATCGTTGTACAATCTTGATTTAGTGGGTTTTATAATATATAGCTATGTATGTAGGCAACACATTTTTAAAATAATATTCTAGGTGTTTCTTTTTGCTTAGGTTATGATATTCGGATCAAAATTTTTGTTGGTATTTTACAGTAGAAATACATACACACATATTATATATATAGACTTACTAGGTAAAGTTTCCTGAGTTTAAGTATAAGCCTAATGTGACAGATTTAGCTACATAAAGAAGAAATATTGATTGGAGAGGCAAGTTTGTTCTCTGAAACAAAACTATTTACATTTTCAAATGTTTCTTATTGTCCTCCCACTATGCCAGTGAAGTGGCTCATTTATAAATCAAATCATTAAAGCATTGTTACGTCAACTTTCCCATGAACTTCCTCCAGATCATAGCATATTGTCCTTTCAGGGTTCGTAAGGGAAACCAATAGGGCGACATTATAGTTACTGAACTGCTGTGTGCTCTCAACCCTTGGGTAACCTTGACCATGACTTATAATGAGAGTACTTCAGGAACTGAACTTTAAAGAAAGAAACAAGGAGAATTGGAGTTTACCAGATACCAGTCTTATATCTTAGAGATCTGCCTTCAAATTAGGGTAAGTATGGAAGAATTTGGCAAGTTTTCGGTCATGCTCAGATCAAATAATCCAGGTGTCCAGATATCCAAGAAACTATCCTGGAACTCTTAACTCCCCTTCATGGTGTCTTCTTCCTTGGCCACTGGATCAGCATTAGCTCCTAAGTTCAATGAACTCACCCAAGCTTCATGTCACTCACAGATCTTTCCCTGTCTGTATGTTTAAGTCAAGCCCCTAACCTTTGCAAACTTTCTTTCATGTGGGCTTCCAGGATCTGCTATACACCAACAGTCCCCAACCTTTTTGGCACTAGGGACCAGTTTCGTGGAAGACAGTTGTATCATAGACCAGGGGTGGAGAATGGGGAGGGACAGTTTTGGGGTGATTCAAGCACATTACAATCCACTCACCTCTTGTTGAGCAGCCCGGTTTCTAACAGGTCTGGATTGGTACCAGTCTGAGGCCTAGAGGTTGGGGACCCCTGCTGTACACCATGGAAATCTTAGGGTAGCTCTTATTAGGACTAAGAAAAGAACTGTCTAATGAAAAGCATTAACGATGCAGTTAGCACAACTACTGAAGATAAACTCAGGACATATTTATTTGCCTCATAACTATGAGTCATTTGTAAGGTTAAAAGTTTATTTGAACAGTTAATAAATGCTGCCTCCAGATTTTACGTCATAATACAGAAGTCATTTTTTAAGTTCAGTCAGTCATCATCTTTGTAAGAGAAATGCCACTGGGAATTTGTGTTGAACTAGACAGCATGGATAGACAAAGGGATGTCACAAGAGCCCCAACCACCAGAAGTCAACCGGTAATATAAGGGCATGCCTCAAACTCGAACAAGGAAAATGGGCATGAGGATTGAGAAAAGAGAAAAAAGGAAAGCACGAGTATAAATGGATCTGTACACGGTCTGCATCAAGGGATGTGGCATTTTTCCTTCTAATTCATCTCTTATAGAATATAGTAACACGTACAGCTTCTAATGAAGAAAAACATGCTCTCCTGCCTCTATCTATGCTTAGATCTCTGTTTGTGGTGTCAGAGGGGAGGGAAGGAAAACCCCAACAACATGCCACGTTAACCACAAAGTTTTTACACCACCAAAACTCCACCTCAAGATATAATAGAGAACATTTTCAGTACCTCCCAAGAATGAATCATGTCTCTATTACTGTCAGTAAGACTTATCTGCTGCTAAGAACTCACTCTCCTCTTGCTCTAGATCCAGAACTTTATGAGCATACATTATATGTGGTCTTTATTGTATACTGTTTGTTTAATGGTAGACAGCGATCCTTTCTGGGGCAGAGTGAAAAACAGGAATGAGATGAGAACATAGAATCAGCCTGCAGAATTTATAGCCAAGGACAGGAGGAATTTTGTTTTCTTTTGGATCTCTTTAGACACACTTTGGAATTGTCCTTGAAATTTGATGGGTTGCTGTTTAACCATCTCTTTTCATTAATACTAAAGTGCTCTCTTGCCTAAAACAGGCAAGATGGGGTTCTTTCTCCTTAGATATCCTTGCAACTTCTTTAGCTCTTTCTTCGCTAGCATATATTTTTTCGACTGATCACAGAGTGAAGTGAGAGAGAACAGAACAGCAGGATAAAAGTGATGCCTGAGTATGTCTGATCCCACCTCAGCAGGGAAGACACATATATTAGGTCTTAAGCTTTGGCCATCCCTGCCAGAAACAAGAGAGCTGCTTGGTTGCATGGCTAAGAATCAACAAAACCCTGGAAGGGTTTGTTTAAAATGTCTATCTTCACATGAAGTAGGATCTCCTATATTGTGGAGATGGGCTTTGTTTGTGTCTCTGTGATGCCTTAGTGGTAGGCACTGCCCATAACCCCCACCCCAAAAGACACAAGAGGCAGGTGGCCTGTCTAGTTCCAGTTCTTTGTTATGTCCCAGTCACATGGGGCACCTTTATTCAGAAACCTGCCCCCTCTCTTTTTGGCCAAAAAGTTGTCATTCTTGTTTTTACAGTGGTTTCGAAGGATTGAATGATTTTATAACAATCACTACCTCCACCTTCCTAAAAAGTCCACTTGCTAACTTTTAACTCAAAAGCATCCCCAGTAAGAGGTGTTATAACTAGTAAAGGAGTTCCTCTTGGTACTCATCTCCAGATCTACTTAAAGAAAAAATAGGTAATACTAAATTTCTGATCTATATGCACCAGAATGGGGGCAATTGCCTTTGTTCTCCTTGAAGAAATAAGTATTCTATGCATAAGCATAGCTGTATGCTTCTCCATAATTGAAGTCCTTTTTTCCTCAATAATTATAAGGCATATAGATTTCAGTTTCTATTCCTGTAATAATGGCCTGGAAGCTAGCTACCAGTTAACTAGCAATCATGGACCCCGTGATCATGTGTGTCCAGAAGTGATGAATATTGAGTGATGCATATGAATCTCTTGGAATTTTATGCTAGGAGTAAAACGGATTGGGTATGTAGAAGAATAGATTATATTGGTAGAAAATACATAATACAGATTTTTATAGAATACATTTCTACAAAGATAGTAGATTGGTCAAAATAGAGAAGAGATTGGACAGAAGGTTACACTGAATTAATTATTTCAGAGGAAAGTTCTCCATAGATTTAACAAATGAACTGCTTATTAGCAACATTGTTGCATTTATACTTAATGCAATTTAAAAATAAGATTGGTTTAGAAAGTCAAACTCTCACATCAGTGGATTTGAGGGCTGACTCCCAGCAGGCCGCAGTCACACTCTAGCTCAGCTCCCTGCCTGCGGGTGATGGGACTCGCACACTGGCCTTTATTGTCTCTTGTCTGCCAAAATGAAAGGCACGGTTTGGGAACCTGCACATGTATATAACCGTTTTAGTACTTCTGTCTACAAGCTGTAGATGTGAAAATTTAACCTCCAAGCAATGAAATAACCCTTGGAAAGTCCTGGTAAAATTGACTTGGCAGTCCTTTGGTGACACTAGTCACTAGATCATGACCAACACAATGCTACGCCAGTTGCTGTCTCCCTTCCGGGCCCAGTGGGAGCTCTGGTGAACTAGGCAAAGGTGGACTTATGCTCTAACTCCACTGAACTAGCAGAGCTTTTAATTTTATCTCAAATGACAAAAAAGGAACTCTATTTATTTGGTGCCAAGCACTTCAGAATTCTCAGGAAATGATTATTAGGGTATCAGAGCCAATATGAAAAATGTAGAAATGGCATGCCATTGAGGTCTGTCCTGGAAGCTGGTTTTTGATTACTTTGATTATCGAACACATTTCCTAATACTAACAAACCCAGTGTATTCTAAATTACTGGTAGCAGCCTTTCAAAGTCTCAAAACAAAGTCAATTTTAATTTAAAATTACACTTTAAGAAGTAGTCAGGGAAGAGTAATGCAAAATTACCTTAACTACAGAACATCAGAGACGGAAAGGAGTTGTAAATCACTATGTCAGATATCAAGGACAGGAAATGCATATTTTCAGAGTACAGTGGTCCTATGCACAGTGTACAAATAGCAGCAATTTGACACATAGGTATAACCACCACCTCAGAGTGGACAGTCATTTGAAAGGAATACTCAGTAAAACAGAAAATTATCAGAACATCGTTAGCACTTTTATAAAAAATTACTGATTGATTTTAGAAAGAGAGAAAGGAAAAGATAGAGCAAGAGAGAGACTGATTTGTTGTTCCACTTATTTATGCATTCATTGGTTGATTCTAGTATGTGCCCTCACCGGGGATCAAACCTGCAACCTTGGTGTATCAGACCCAGGCTTTAACCAACTGAGCTACATAGCCCAGACATTGGTAGCATTCTTCAGAAGAGAAAGCAAATGTCACAAGTGGCAATTCACCCTACCCCTCTCTCTTCACTTACATATAAAGTTTTGTATGACTGTAGTAGCCTGTGTGTGTTAACAGCTGCTAAACTAACACCACATGCCTGCATATGCATATCCCCATTGCTTCTTTTATGTGGGGTTGTCTTCTTTCTCCACAAATTTATTATACATAAGGAAAAGCATAGGACTCCGTTTCTTTTGAATCTTGGCAATTCTCAGATATTCCATTATCCATTACATTTTGGTAAATGCCATTGATAAACTGAAAATAAAAAATGACTAACTATGTGGGCAAAATAGCATCTACAAGTAGAGCAAAGAAAGTTAATCAAAAGTGTGAAATGTAAAACTGAAATTTAAAAATAGCTGAAATAGTAGACTATAAAAGAAGCATGCAGAATATACACATTGCTACTATTTCCTCTGAGTATAGACCAGACATTTAATCATACTTTTTCTGAATTCAGGTAAAATTGGATATGAACATCTTGGAGAAAAATAGTTATAACCCCCTCCCAATAAATTTGCATTTAACATTCGGACCAAAAAATTTCTTTAAAAAAGTAGAAAACATAGAGATTTTTTTCATCTTAGAAAAAAAAGAAGATTGAGATAGTGAGTTGATATGACTTTTAAAGCAAGTTATGGAAAGTAAAAAAATCAGACTTTCTTATTTTCACTGATGTTGATGGTGATAAAATATGCTTATGCAACAACAGAAAATCTTTAGGTTTGATAATGAGGTAGGCTTTTGATAATGCAGCTTCTAAGCACCGAAAGGGAAATTATGGATTTGTCTTTTATGAAGCTCTTTAACTGAAACAGGATAAGTGCACATATTTCTGGAATGTTCTAAATGTGTCAGGAAAAAGGAAAGGAATGTCTTCTCTAGGCGTTTCACATTTTTCAGGAGTTTCTTCTTCTGTCTCTCTCTTTTTTAAAGATTTTATTTATTTATTTTTAGAGGGAAAGGAAGGGAGAAAGAGAGGAAAGGAAACATCAGTGTGTGGTTGCCTCTCACACACCCTCTACTGGGGACGTGGCCCACAACCCAGGCATGTGCCCTGACTGGGAATTGATCTAGTGATCCCTTGTTTCACAGGCCAGGACTCAGTCCACTGAGCCACACCCACCAGGGCCTTCTGTCTCTTTTTTAAATCCACTGTTGCACAGAAGCTAAAACTGCTGGGAGTCACCAGGACTTCTAAATGTGCTAGGCCAATTTAAGCAACAGAAGTGCCACCAATATTTTGTTTTAGTAGAGAATTCTCAGGAATCACACTATGTTACCCTTTGTTACATACAGTCTTATATGTAGCCATCACACTATGTTACTATCATTCCTGTAATAATTGATTCACCACAAACTTAGAATTCTGGGTATAGCAGCTGAAAAAATTTACTTGTGAACAAAGAGATTAAAGCATGTTATTCAGTGTTCTGCAAAGGGGTACAATAGACTT
This sequence comes from Carollia perspicillata, assembly GCA_004027735.1. Lineage (NCBI taxonomy): Eukaryota > Metazoa > Chordata > Mammalia > Chiroptera > Phyllostomidae > Carollia > Carollia perspicillata. The sequence continues at coordinate 199 of PVKM010002127.1, read as the reverse complement.
AGTGGAAAAGATCACATTTCATTCTCTGCTTGTTGCTGTCAATATTGAAAGTCAAACCCATTACCATTGAAATTAAACCATTCCCTTTTTATGGCACTAATGAAGTATTTTTGATCCATCTCCCAAAATAAGCCAACATGTGTTGGTAGTATTTGTTATAAAATAAGGGGAGACTTCCACAGAATGAGATTAAGAAAAA